>RJWJ010013266.1:0-40219 GCA_004363605.1 Indri indri
AATACGATAATGGGGTAGGGGGATGGATATAGATAAAAGAGATTACCAAATATTGATAATTGTGGCAGCTAGGTGATAGGTACACAGGGATTTATTATACTATTCTCTCTACTCTTTCATGTGTTTGAAATTTTCCATAATAAAACATGATGAAAAATCTGTATGTAAAAATCTTAGAAAAGGGATATTTAGTAAATTAGTTGTCACATATCCTTGACCACCCTGCTTAATTCAGCACCTCTGTGTCCTCAGAAATATAGTAAATATCCTTTCAGATCCAAATGTCATTTGAATAGCATAATTATAATTCAGTAAAAGTGCTTCACAAGCACGAGAACTGCTCTTTCAGTAAGTGATTTACTGAGTGTATCATTGGGCTACGTTCTGGAGACACCCGGGGAACTCAGCATGCTCCTTGCTCACACATAGTTCAGTCTAGTAAGGAACAGACAAGCCATTAGGCAGTTCTATGAAAGTGTGGTAGGAGCACAGTGGAGGAGGTGGACCTGGAGCTTCAAGAAGGGCTCCGTCATCCCTGGGAGCACTGTGCGTTGTGAGTGAGAAAAGTTATTCCACAATTTCTAACAAAGTTAGGGAGGCCGGGCGCAGTGGCTCACACCTGTAATCCTGGCACTCTGGGAGGCCAAGGTGGAAGGATCGCTTGAGTTCAGGGGTTCGAGACCAGCCTGAGCAAGAGCAAGACCCTGTCTCTACTAAAAATGGAAAAACTTAGCAGGGCATGGTGGCGTGCGCCTGCCGTCCCAGTTACTCAGGAGTCTGAGGCAGGAGGATCGCTTGAGCCCAGGAGTTTGAGGTTGCTGTGAGCTAGGCTGACACCATGGCACTCTAGCCCAGGCAACAGAGTGAGACTCTGTCTCAAAAAATAATAATAATAAGATAAAACTATTAGGGAGCTTTATGTTGAAATCTAAAGCACTGATTGATTAATGTACTTCAGGATTTGAATATACTCAGTTTTAGCATGCTTATTTGATTATGACCATATATAAAACATTGGTGAACTCTTTCAGACTTTCTTTTCTTTATTAAATTAATCATTATGCAGGTGGAAGTTTCATGAATATGTAATTTGAAAATATACCCCTAGTATTAATTTTTAGGACCCCATCTCTGGCAGATGCAGAGAATGTGCTGGGATTGTAGGGGAATGGCACTAATATTTACTAATACTAGAGCCAGCAATTTACGTATCTCATCATTTAATTCTTCTTCCAGTCCTCTGAGGAAATAGTGTTACCTCCATTTTAATAATGAGGAAACCTAGGTTCAGACGAGGCAATTAACTTGGCCCAAGAGATAAGGCCAGAACTTGAACCCAACTACATCTGACTCGAATCCATGCTTTTTTCATTATACATCACTACTACTTCTGTACCTGTAGTCTTCAAATCATTTTGCAATGTATCCCTTAAAATTAATTTTTAAAAATTATGTACCTCTGTCATTGAAGAAGCCTCCCCTAAAACTGCTATTTTGAATTATCCCTTAATTTACTACCTTGGGAGTTTTTACACTTGGAGCAGTGAGCCATGATGGTTAGATTGGAGTGAGGGAAAGACAGGCCTTTCTTTTGTAAAAAGGCCAAAAGACTGTTGAGAAGGGGAGTGGAGAGGGAGGCTACGGCAGAGCTTGCACCCCTGCGCGTTCCTAGGCAGGTCAGGGCAGGGACGGGGGACGTAGGAAGCTGAGGATCTGCCTTAATCAGGCTTCGGTCGGCAAACCCCAGTCTGGTGCACACACCAACCTCCCTCCATTCAGACGATAACACTGCCAGCTTTACCTTGAGATACGCTTTCTTCTCAGATACAAGCGAAGTACAGACTTCTCTTGAACCTAAATAGGAAAACCCTAAAATCTAAATTGCAAGATTCTAAATAGAAGATCCTGAATTGTAAAATTGCTTTGCTTGAGCCTAATCCAGCATTTACCCTCCTAGAGGACTATAAGGAAAGCACAGTTTTAGGAGAGAGAAACATTTTGATAAAACAATGATAAAATTGCACATCCTAAAGAAATAGAAATGACACAACATACCCTCCTTGATTGATAATAAGAAATAAGGGCTCTAACTTTTAAGAATTATAAATCAGAAGATTAGGCTGACACTGCTCTAAGATTAAGGGAAAACAATGAATATAACAGCAAAAAAAAAGTCATGTAAATCCACAAAATGACCCAGGACTTAGATTTTTTTTTTTTTTAAATCCTTAAGTTGTCTCCTATGCAGCTTTCTTTCTGACATCTTTACACATAACTAATCTTCTCTTGTTATTAAGAACACCTTCCTAATGCTAAGAAGACCATCCTGCTTTCAACATTTTTGTGAAGATGCCATTTCTGAATCTTGAAATGCTTCAAGATCACAAATACATAAACACTTCATCTCAAAAACACTCAGCATGCATTTTAACATGGGACTTACAAAATGAACCAGCCATCATAAATTAGTTCCATCCCTTCTGTCCTGATCCATTTGGCTTTGATGATTTTTTTTCATGTGACAAGCAAGTTATCCCCACAGGTTTTCCAATATGGAAAATGTTGCACCTCAAGACTTTATGACTCCTGTACTATTTGGGGCTGTTTTTAGATGTGGGTATTCTATAAAAAGATGATACTTAACACTGAGTTTGGTATCCTCCATATCATAGGCATTTGCTATGGTTCAAATATGGTTTGTCCCAACCAAAACTCATGTCGAGGCTTGGTTCCCAGTATGGTGGTATTGGGAGGTGGTGTCTTTAAGAGATGATTAGGTCATTAAGATGGATTAGTCCTAGAGGGAACGGGTTAGTTCCCTCAAAAGGGGGTTGTCATAAAGCTAGGTTGCCTCCAGTGTTTGGTCCTTTTCACACATGCCCACCTCCCCTTCCACTTCTCTGCCATGTCGCGAGGTAGTACAAGACCAATGCCATACTTCCTGGGCCTCCTGGCCTCCAGAATTGTGAGCCAAATAAAGCTTTTTTTCTTTTTAAATTTCCCAATCTCGGGTGTTCTGTTTTAGCAACACAAACGGACTAAGACAGCATTCAGTAACTACTTAATTGTTTGGTTCAGCTCACCCAGGTATATATGCATTCATAATTATACTGACAAAGTTCTTAAATTAATTAAGGAAAATTAAAATACTTCCAAAGATAGAGGAGCATAGCAAAAGTCTAAAATAACACTACAGCTTCATATTAATGTATAAGGTTGAAGCGATCAACCTACCATCACTTAAGGTTATTTCTCTGGTGGGAGCATCGGCCACCCCTGGGCAACAATATTCTCTTGCCCTGGGGAAGGCATCAGAGGAGGTGTTCTTCCTGTGTTAGTGGAGCATCTGCAGCTCAGTGGTTTCCCTTTGAAAAGGGTTGTTTTTTAAAGCACCAGGGTTTGGAAGTGAGCATTGTTTGCCAGTTTTTCTTTGTGTACAGTTAGTTGACCACTCCATCCCCACCTCCAAGAAATAACGATGGCATGCAGGACATTGACCTTATTAACTCCAAACTCTTGCCAGTTGAGTTAACATACTCTGCTATTTCGTCAGGTTATCTTACAGACAAAGAGGCCTCCCCGGGAACTTAGTCCAAGCCCCATTGTTTTCATCCATCTGGCCAAACTCCAGAAATGTCCAGCTTGTACTGAAGAACATGGAGACTCCTCCCAACACACCTGACCTTTTGAATTGGTCTTTGTCATTTTGCATTTCATTGCAATCCATACCAGCCTGCCCCCGAGGACCTAGACATGTCGGGGCATGGACTTTTTTCTCTGCCTTGGTACTTTCTGCCCTTCTTTAAGCTTCACGTACACATGAGGCTTTAAATACCTAATTTTAGTCAAACCTTACAAAGGCTTATTTAAAAAGAAAGAATCTACTTTATTATAAAGCATAGAATTACTTCTTTCCAAGAAGATGCTGAGATGCATAATTTTTCTCAGCACAACTTGAACAGTCCATTAGGAGCTGTGTTTTCTGTTACGCTATTTCCCTTTGATTTGCCCATGTTAGCACAGCACTTGGAGAAAGCTCTAGAGAGGCTGAATATGGAGATGGTTTTGCCTAAAGTTGTCACTTACATGCCAAAATAGCCGTCAAACTCCAGATTTACCAGCAACCTTACAAAGACTCTTTCATTTTTCTGGGGAGCCTGTTGTAGTTTGTCACTTTTTGAAAGAGAATTTCATGTTAAGTGTTTAGGCAGGAATTTTTTGGTGGGGAAGCAGGGAATTGGAACAAAACTCTGGAGGAGGAGAGAGAAGCACTGCCCAGAAGCTGGTCTTTCGCTGTGGCTTCCTATTTGTTCAGCCCTCGTTTTTTGTGAGTCCTTGCACAAACAGACTGAATACCTGGATTATTTCCTCATCTGGACTCAAATATACATGCATTACATACTCTTTTCTCACTAATCAGCCTGACACATACCTTTGTTGGTAAATGGTTCCAAAACAAACACTGTCGGTGCACCTAATTAGCAGGTTTGTGGGCTGCATTTGGCAGTCTTGTTACATCCTGTTCAACAATAGGGAACAACAGCCTTGGCTAGGTCGGGCTTAAGGGAGGGAACAGCTTCCCGTGATGTATATATACGATTTTTTAATGATATTTCCTTTCTGTGGCTTTTCTTGGGAAGCAGCCACTCAGTGAGTATTGTAATGAGGTGTGGGATCCTAGAAACAGCTCAAGGAAATTTGGACCCCTCTTCGTAGGCACCTTTTCTGAGGAACTATTTGTTTCTATCTGCTTATTGTTCTTTTCTTGCTCTGGTATTGAAGAGGAGCATTTTGAGCAACTTTCTCAATGGTCCTCTAACACTGATGGTGGGGGACAAGACTCCTACTTATGTTTTAGGATTATAAACTACCAGAGATGGAAAGGACTATGGGGACCATCTAGTCTAGGAAAACCTGAAGCCTAGAGAGCTCATACATTTTCTACATGGCAGAGGCAGAGTGGTAACTTCCCAGATGGAATTCCACCCTTCTTAGGCTATGAGACTGCCCACTCTTAAATGTATTTATTGTGTCAATGATGATTTTCCTTGATAAAAACTCTTCAGCACAATGCTAGTTCTTCTGGATTTTAAACTTCGATCAAAGAGTAACTTGGTAAATATCATCTCACCCTGGCCTGGTGGCTTCTATATTCGTGTGTCAAAATATTTCAGAATGTCTGTTAACACAGACAAGACTTTCGTGAAACCCTCAGGGCTAACCTGACCCTTTATGCCATCAAGCCGCTTAATAAATACAGTACATTTATAAGCCCAGTCCTAGCTGGTAAGGCCACCATTGTGTTTTGAGGTTATTTGGTCACTTGAATAGATGGCTGTCATCTCCACCTAGACACATTTCTTAGTAAGCTTTCAGTTAGGTATCTGGTTAATATTGTGTTAATCATCTTATCTTTAAGCATTTCAGACAATCTAATTTTTTATTGTTTAGTGGAGGAAATGTTCATCATTGTTTAACTCATATTTTAACTTTCTAACTGTAAAATTAATTGATATTCATTATAGAAGTTTAAAAAGTACACAAAAGTGAAGAAAAAATCTTTACCTATTTATTTTTTCCTACACATATGTATGCATATATATCTTTTTAAATAAAATTTGGATCATACTGAATACATAATTTTAGATCCATTTTATCACATTATGTTAGAACCAGGAAAACAGTCACATTACATGTATAAACTTTAATCGATGGATTACTTTTAAAGGAAAAAAAGTTTAATTGGCTCTAAAATCATTAAGATCCATTTAATAAGTAGAGATAGGCTAGTCTATGGGAAGATCACTGGACTAGGAATAAAGAAGTCTAGATGTCATTCCTAACTCTGCCACTAACTTGCTGTGTTACCTTTGACAAGCCACCACTACCCACCAGGCATATGGCACTGTTCTAAGCTTTTATTGACAAAAGGGGTAAGATCTTTGCTTCAACTGTATTGCCTAGCATTTTGTATTTGTCTGTTTGATAGTTTGTCATGATGTTTTCAGTGAAATTGACTGATTTGGATACTATTTACCCAAAGGGATTAAGACACAAATTCAAACTGTGATTCAGTCCACCATTTTGAAATAATGTAAGCTCCATGAGGAAATGGACTTCTTATATTTTGCTCACTGCTCCATCTAGAACAACACACAGTAACTGCTCAAAAAATAATTCATGAATAGAGAGTTAGCATTATTTTAATTTTGCCAATCCGTAGTTAGTAACATATTTTTTTTTCCTTTTAAGTGGTTTATAAACTGATTTCAGGGAAATTGTTATTTAACTGGACATTACCAAGATATGTGACTTTATTGAGTGATAGCTAACATTCTATCATATGTTAGAGATAGATACATTTTACTGTGTCAAGGGAGACTTTAATGTCAGGAGAGAGATGATGTCAAAAATTTGAGCTCTGCTAAGCTAACTTAGATAATTTAATTTTTAAAACATTTTTTAGGTGATTTTTTTAGCATGTGCTTTTTTCTTCCCCATAGGACTGTAAATAAGTAACCTGAATACACAATAGGGAAGAGAAGGAGTATTTACCTTTCCATACAAAAAATGTTGACTTTTCAGACTGAGCAGTATGTTCTGAAATGAACTGTTTCATGCTTTAAAATTACAAAAGGGACAATAATATCTTGGTTTTGTTGGTATACATTTATGATATTTGGAGACTTTTTCCATATAATTATAGGAGTCTATATAGTGATCTCAAATTTGTCTTTAAAAATTCTTTTTGGTTTTAATTTCAGAATCTAATACATATTATCATATATCTATTAAACCCCTGCAGTATTCTGAATATTAAACCACTCAACAATGCTGCATCAGGAAACATCTTCACATACTATCTACAGCTACCATTAATAATTACCTCTCTAGTTCCTGATACTTCCAAAGCACTTGAAATAGAGATAAAGGTCCGTGTTAACACTGTACAAAAGTTTCTGTTTGGACTGAACTGTACCAGAGCACAGAACCTTTGCAGAGCCAGCAGGGAATTGAGCAATCATCTGCCCACAACTCCCCTCCACCCACGACCAGAATCCTCATCCAACACCGCACTTGTAGCTACTGGGAGATCCAGCCTGCTGAATACCAGTGGGTATCGTTTCTGCCTGACCCTGTTGTCAGAGCACTAGCTCTGAAATTTGGGGGACCCACAACCATCCAGGGTGGTGAAAAACTCTACCACCTACCCTTAACTAGTCTCATTTCTAGTGGTCAGTGTGGTGTTGGGGAAGGTCCTTACCACCACAAGTAACGGGAAGAATTTTGTGGCCTTTTGATAAGAAAACAGGGGAAGAGAGCATTAAAAAGTAGTAATTAGTGTGAAAAACAAATGTGTGAATTGTCATTTTATAAAATCAAAACAGACTAACTTACAAATAATGAAGCTGATTCAAAGACGGCCTTGGAAATATTGGAAGCCACTAACTTGAACTGATTTAACTTAAACCGAAAGACCTAGTTTGGCCAAGAGAGTTGGGAGATTGAAGTATCTTAAAGCCATGTTTTAACAAGAGAGTTAACATCCACTTTTTTTCTAGAAAGGGAATCCTTGATGGCGGAGAGAAAGAAAATTTAAAATAAAAGATTTGGTGGCAAAGCAGTTTACATCAATGATTGGAAAGAAAATCTTGAAATTCTAGAATGAAAAGAGACAAACCAAGTTCCCCTGGCAGCAGGGAAGACACAGGAGTGGGGAGGAGAGCACGGGGTGGAGCGGGCTGAGCCAGGCCTGAGCTAACCACCTCTGGGGCGAGCGTGGTTTCCTGCAGTACCTGAAAGAATCACCAGCTCAGGGGTCTAGGGACAGAAATGATGTGAATGTCAAAGCAGCAAGCAAGAAAGATGACCTTTCCATTCCTCTGGCTCCCCTGAGCCCATTTGAGGTACACTATTTAAAAGAGAGAGACCTAGTTAGGGCAGCCTTAACACTTTGACAGTACCTAAGAGCAGTATTCAAGCCTCCTTCTCCCAGGCTAGCTCCACCCAAAACCTTCTTACCTCAGTTTTTTTCATGGAGGGTTCTGGAGAGCTTGCTCAGGCCACCACTCAGAGACAGTGAAAAGGAAAAGCTGAGTTCTTATTCTTAGCACAGTTCTTTGCTTTGGCCTAAGCTAGAGGCTCCCGTTGGCTTCCTCCAGTGAGTGACTGGGGTGTGTTGCTCCCTTTGAGAGAGTCCTTTGTTGAAATACTACCATTTGGCCTTCTCTACACTGTTCCTATCTTATGAGTATACATGGTGTTGAAAAAAAATAAGGTTTTCAGCGACTTCTCATGTCTGTTTATTGCTTGTGTAGATAGCATAACTATTTTTATTACTGTGACTATCAGTTCCATGCAACTCTTACTAACAGGCAGAGTTGGAAGCAAAAGTTCCAAAGAATGTTCTCACCGAATGAAAGGGGCTGCTAAAACATGCACTGCCATTCAAGCCTTCCTCCCGCATTCAGTGTTAGTACATATCAGGCTTAAAGCATTCTTGCATACTTGGTTCATACAAAGTAGAAAAAAATCAATTATTGAAAGTTTATACATTATTAACCAATTAAACCATGTTGCCTAATTTTATAAACATGTAAACAATCAGCCTAATTAGTTTAACCCAGCAAACTTGTACAATGCTTTCATCCTTATATAAAAATGAAAAAAATCTGAGATGCTCAGAAAGTCAAATATCTAAACCAGGGTTAGTTTTTGACTACCTGAGGTGTTATACAGGTGCATCTCATTTTAAATAAACCATATACATAAAACTATGATATAAATTTTAAATTATATACATATTGGTAATATACATTCCAAAAATTATTTTTATTTAACATAAAGATAGGAGACAGTAAACTTCCCTAATATATTCAATATAGAATTATAGAATTTGACTTTTCAAAGTTTTATGTACGTGAAAGGAAACTGTTTCTACCAGAGACAAAAATGTATTATAAGATAGTATAGGCTGGGTGCGGTGGCTCATGCCTGTAATCTTAGCACTTTGAGAGGTGGAGGCGGGAGGATTGCTTGAGGCCAGGAATTCGAGACCAGTCTGAGCAAGAGCAAGACCCCATCTCTGCAGAAAATAGAAAAATTAGGCAAGTGTGGTGCCCCACACCTGTAGTCCCAGCTACTCTGGAGGCTGAGGCCAGAGAATTGCTTGAGCCCAAGAGTTTGAGGTTACAGTAAGCTATGACGGTCTCATTCCATGGTGCATTTACTAAGATGCAGAGTGAGTGAGACCCTGTCTCGGGGGGGAAAAAAAGGACAGTATAGTGTTGGCATAGAGATAGATTAATGGAACAAGATTTAGAAAGTATGGAAATGGACCCAAGTAAGGTGGCACAGCAAATTAGTGAAACAGAAAATAGACCATTCTTTAAAAGGAATTGGGAACTAATTAGTCATTTGGGAAAAGAAAAATAATGCTGGATTTTACCATATTCCTTATGTCATGATAAATTCCAGGTGGATCAAAGATTTTAACATAAAAATATAAAACCCAGGAAGTACCAGAAACGTAGTAGAAAGAAAAGGTTGGTGAGTATTTGTATAATATTAAAGTGGGAAAGGACTTTCTAAGCTTGACACAAATCAGGAAGCCATATAGACAAAATGCTTTTAAATACATAAAGTGTGTTAAATGCTTAAAATTCTACAGGTAAAGGCAAACATAAACAGGAAACTTGGAGAAATAAATGCTTTCAACATATGGCAAAGTATTGATTTCTTTAATATAAAAAAAATCTTTAAGGCCGGGCGCGGTGGCTCACGCCTGTAATCCTAGCACTCTGGGAGGCCGAGGCAGGCGAATCGTCCTGAGCTCAGGAGTTCGAGACCAGCCTGAGCAAGAGCGAGACCCCGTCTCTACCAAAAATAGAAAGAAATTAATTGGACAACTAAAAATATATATAGAAAAAATTAGCCGGGCATGGTGGCGCATGCCTGTAGTCCCGGCTACTCGGGAGGCTGAGACAGTAGGATTGCTCGAGCCCAGGAGTTTGAGGTTGCTGTGAGCTAGGCTGACGCCATGGCACTCGCCCCAGGCAAGAGAGTGAGACTCTGTCTCAAAAAAAAAAAAAAAAATCTTTAAAAATCAGCAAGTGAAAAGTGAGTAGAAAATGGGCCAAGGACATGAACTAATTTACTGAAAGAATACACAAATGACCAATAAATAGATGAACAACTCCATATTGTACTTTAAAGCAAAGTGAGATTTTTGCCTAATAGTTATGAGAAAATCTTAGTAGATATGAAATGTAAAGCCCTACATAAAAACGTTAGTTAATATCACTACCGTCATTTTGAAAAGGCCATATTTTTGTTTTAAATATATGAAAAATAAGAGCCCTGCTGTTTTTCAGAATGATTGACCTAGAAGCCTGGTTCTCAAACTTTTGTGTTCATCAGAATTTCCTGGAGGGCTTGTTAAAACACAGATTGCTGGGCCCTACACCAGAGTTTATGATTCAGTAAGTCTGGAGCGGGTCTAATAATTTGCATTTCTAACAAATCCTCCAGTGATGCTGGTTGGTTGGTCCGGGACCACACTTTGAACACCACTAGCCTAGAATGAATTGAGTATTAGAAAATTATGCAAGACCATCTCATAAAGAGAATTGTCTTAGTGAGAGGAAACAAATAGGGGAATAATCTAAAGTAATGACAAAATACTTCAGGTCTTTTATTTGAATGCGTTTCTCCTTCTGAATTTACATCAATAACCAATAACTTATTCCTCAGCAACTAATCATGCTGCTCGTAAAATTAGATAAGTCTTCCAGACTTTTTCTGCATTTTTGAATATACCTATGCTTGAAAAGTTCTTTTATTTTGGCTCTACTAAGTATCTTAGTACTTTGAAGAACTGAAATGACATACGCTAAATAAAATTGAGCCCCATAGAATCTTAGAAATGTATCATCTTATAAATTATTATTTCTTTTAAAAGGGCTTACTTCAAAAACTTGACAGTTAAATTTTTCAGTTTTACACAAAAAAGGTAGACTGATAAAGCAATAGAAGTACATATATAAACCAAGATTATTTGTTTTAAGCTACATTAGCCTAATAATATTCTCACGTTTGCTGCCTTTGTCTTAGATGTAGCAAGACAATTCTAAACATCCCTTGGACTCAGGCATTTTGAACCACTTTAGGAATTTTTATAGAAAACCATTGCTCTATGGCTACAATTATAGTATATTCTAGCTTTTTTCAGAAATGTTAGAAAATGTGTAAAATCCTCTTGCAGTTCCTTTACTTTTCTAATAGTACAGATTTTTCTAAAGTAATCCCAAGAAAAGATGGGTATTTGTTTCTTGAGAATTACATTAACTGCCAGATGAACCTTAAAATAAAAACTTAGAAGTGTCAGAAATATCTATTTTTCTTTATCCCCAAAAAACTATTTCATTGAGGTCAAATCTGTTATGATTTTATACGCATACATAGAGTATAACTGAGAAATTCTGTGGCCCTCCGCAAATTAGGAAGAAGGATTTATTAAGCATTTGCACAAAAGATGACCATGAGTTAATGTCCCCAGTAGGATAGCAAAATTAACAAATGAATTAATTAACCCTTATGTACATTCTATTTTAAAGCCAAGATTTTAAGTAAAGCTTTTGTCAAAGGTATTTAGCTGAGCTTGGTTTACAAACTAAAAGTGCAAGACCTGTGAAAGCTTAATGCTTTGTGGGCTGCAATCGGGGAAAACTCCTCCTTAATTAACTCTGGGGCTTAAAGGGTAGATAAAAAGATCCATGCAGGACATACCAATTGTTCTTCCCAGATTCGGGTCTTAGCAGGTATTTGGGCATGTGTTGAATAACTTAAGGGACTATGTGGCTAGTAACAGGGGAAAGAGGGCCAGATTTCAAATCAGAACACTGGCATCAAGCCCAAAGTTCATCACCCACTTACTAGCTCTGGAGCCAGATAAAATGCCAGTTGTTGTATTTTATTGTATTGCATCTATTTACTTACTGACCGACTTAATAAAAATGGGAGAGCTGTTGTAAGGATTAAAAAGATAATTTCGCTGGGCAAGGGATGGGAGGTGCACACCTGTAGTCCCAGGTACTGGGGAGGCTGAGACCAGAAAATTGCTTGAGGCTAGGAGTTCTAGAACAGCCTGAGCAACGTAGTAAGACATGAGACCCCATCTCTGAAAAAAAAAAGGAAAAGAAAAGAAAAAGAAATACTGTATATATAAATAGAGGCAAAGGGCAATATAGATGTTGCCTAACTTAAATGTCTCATTTTGATCGTACTGTATTTGCATTTGCCATTCAAAACTACTGGAATAGCTTCTCCCAGGGTCCTTGAGCTACTGAGCAAAATAGAGGGTCATTTGAAGAGTCAGGGTTTCTGTTCAGCCTGGAGAAAGCCCGGACTGGAGGTGATGCTCCAAGCAGCGGCTGTGAAACTTGGACTGTCTCTCCCCAGCTGTCAGCACCCAACTGTTGTCAGCTTCTTACTGAAATTATGTTAACCTTTTTTATTTTACTCTTCCTACTTCCCCCAAAAGAATAGCTCTTATCATTTGTTTAAATCATATTTAATTCATTTAACCTTAGAATGTCTAGTAACCTGTTCTGTGTATTTTTCTGAACAACATACATACACATGGGCTCACATGCAAGGATATACCACACGTGATATTGCCCGATGTCTTATTTAAGCAAATTACAAATTGTTTGCTTATGTTCATTTACTTACACAATAACAGAAGAAAACACCAACCCAAAACATTAAAATAACCAGGCCCCAATAACTACCTCCCTTAGCTAAGAGATTTAAGTAATCATTTTGGTTTCTTGGAAAAACCAATAATAGCTAGTGGCTGTATGGGGCGCCTTACATAGTATCCACACACAGAGCTGCACTCGCATACCTGATAACGTGCACTTATTTCTGCACCCCACCCTGTTCGTTGTGGGCTCTGCCGAGTGGCAATCAGCCAAGGCTCTGCCCTGCTCTGCAGGCCTGTCCTTTTGCTTGTCAGAGATCCAACCAAACTGAAGCCTGCATTTCAATCCAAGTGAAATATCTGAGCCAAAAATAAAAACGCAGCGGGAGAAGAACCCTACAGGAACAGAGCAGAAGCATTTCAGTGACCTCAACTCGGGGCAGGGGCCTTTAGCAGTTTCCTGTGACCTCCCTGTGTGCAGCTAGAATCTGGAAGGGTGCAGACAAAGCCAATGGGCCTGTCTCTAATTGGTCTCACATCATCAGCATTCCAGAACAGGAAACCGTCTGCAGCCAGGAATTCTTGCTTCTTTGCCATAATATTTGAGAAGTGAAACTTTTCCCCTGCACATATTTAGTTCTGCTAGTTTGCAGCAGGTTCGTTTTCTTGGTTTCAATAGCTATAATAAGAACATCATGTCTGTCCTATCTCTTGGCAATAGACTATTAGATTTCTAGGTTATGAACTTCACTTGCCATGGGTCAGTAAGCTAATGTTTAGGTCAAAGACTGTTCATAAAATGCATAGTCTCATTCCATGGTGCATTTACTAAGATGCAAAGTGAGATTTATGTTGCCCCAGAATAGTGGAGATGTTCTCTTGCCCCAGTCCCAGGAAGGGGACCAGTTTGCCAGGGCACACACAGATAATTAGCAGTGTTGCCCCCTGGAGCTTCCACAGAAGCAGAACTCCAGTCCCTCCTTGCTAGTCCTACATCTTATGGGATATGTACCTGGTTCACTCCAGCACAGCTGCCCCAGTGGTTAAAACACAAAAATACTTCCATATAGGGTGATAAATGGCTGCTGCCTCTAGCCAGCCTCCCCCCAACCCCCCCCCCCCAAAAAACCCCACAACAGTTAACAATTCTGTTCTTTTTGTCGGGAGAAGGGGTACTGATGAGGGAGGATTGGGAGAAGGCTTAAAAAGGAGTCCTTATGTTTAATTGAAATTTTATGAGATAGGAGCAGAGTCAGCTCCTTTTGGCCAAATTCCTGATAGTCAGAGTTGTATATACTGGTTTATATAAGCTATTTCATAGCTTGATTAATCAGTGCAAATAAATAAAATTAAAAGCAATGCTTTACACCTAAGGCTGATCTCATTCAGTCCCAGCTTGTCAGTTTGGGACTTCTAGGGAGAAGGTAGCAAAGCTACGTTTCCACTCATTCATCCATAGACCTTGGAGCAAGAAAATTTGGAGAGAGGAGGATACAACCCAGAGTAGATTCCCACTCCTCTCCTCCCACACACAAAATCTGCAAGTTGAAAGGAACCTTAGGTACCATCTAACTCAACTTCTGTGGAGTGCGAGGTTTAGAAACGGGGTAACTTACCGAAGACCCCTGCAATGCCAAGGCCAACCTGGGCCAAGGACTCCTCACTCAAGTCGAGCTTTCCCTCTCTGCAGTAAACAGCCTCCTTGATGTATCACTGGTCTCCTTTTCATTGCAGAAGCTGCTGAAACCTAGCTGCTTCACAGTTGCTTGAAAGCAATTTATTTTATGAAGCAAATGTATAAGTTTTGGCTTTGATTTGCTAGGTGGCCTAGGTAAAGCAGAAAACACCACAGAGAAACAGCCCAGAGTTCTCAGCCAAAGAGCAAATAAATGCCACTGAGGGCCAACCACCAAGATGGGTCTTGGGTAGAACTGAAAAATCAGAGTAAGTAGGTTATATGAATACACTGTGCTGGACCTTATTGGTTGGTAAGAGTATAAGCCAGCAGGTGACGCTTGCAAATTCGGTGTGGGGAGGTGCTGTTTAGGTACTTCCTGAGTTCCCCCTCTGTGATGCCTTTTCCAGATAGATTAGGTCAATGGCTCTCAACAGGGATGATTTTGTCCCCCAGGGGCATTTGGCAGTGTCTGGAGATAGTGTTGGTTGTCACAACTGGGGAGAGGGAGGACGTTGCTCCTGGCATCTTAGTGGGTAGAGACCAGCGTTGCTGCTAAACATCTTACAGTGCACAGGACAACTCCCCACATCAAAAAACTGTCTGACTCAAAATGTCAATAGTGCCAAGTTGAGATCCCTAGATTAAATGCAGCAATGGATGTTTTCCTGAAAAAAATGGAAAGACCCACTGGATGACTTTGGTCAGGTCAATATGTCTCCCTGCAGTTGCATTCTCTATGGCCCTGGAAAAGGAGGATATAGGTCTTTGTTTCCTGTGCTGTACAGCAATAGCCAAAAAGCAATGAAACTGCTCATTGCTGCACTGGATGACTCAAAAATGAAGACACCCGCTTTCATTTGATGTATCACACAGGAACACCAAAGGGACGTTTCTCTTTCATTACCTGTTGCAATTTTCAGCAGAGATGATTACATTAGTAGATTTGCCTTATATGAAAGATGTATTCCTGAAAAGTTGTGTGCATTAAATCATATTTTAAATACAGTCAGGAAACTCGGCAAACACTCAGGAGCCAGTGAATCTTTTTAAAGTGAAAAATCTTTTTTAATAAAGCCCTATTCTTCAAGAAGAGCACACCTATATATTATTTTTTTAATGTAAATATTTTTCCTGCATGTTACATTTTTATTACAGAGCTGCATAAATTTTATATAAGAGAACAGTTTCTCTTCCCTTTTCCAGCCTTTATTCTTTTCCTTTAAAAGAAAATCAGGGTGGGGGGAGGGATTAACTATAGACTCGCTGAACGTGGGAAGGTCATTGACCGGTCTGTCCATACTACGGTTTGAAAGATGCCTGCTGGGTTACAAATTGCTAGAAAATAGGATTGGTACTATTTTGAAATCATTAATTTTTTTATCTCATGCTTTTTTTCAGTTACTGACCTTTGGCTAGAAAGAGCAGGTGCACTGGTCTTTGCATCACTCCGTGGGTGTTTGTTGCACCAGAAATATCCAATAAGACTCAGGTCCTTCCCTCACAGGGGGCCTGGTATCAGCAGAGATAAGGGAGTGGTGTGGAAGGAACCACCTACCACCCACTGCCCTGGGGCAACATCACTATGGGTATAAATCACTGACTAACCCAGCAGGGCAAAGGGGGCAGGAAGGAGGAAATTTATTTGAGAAAGCTACCATTAGTGTCACTTTAGTGATAGGAGGTTACAGAGGTGTGACCCAGTGGTGACAAAGCCATTGCCACTAGGGAGGAGCCGGCCTAGGTGAGAGAGGCACTAGGAGGACTGGGTCTGACCTTTATCCTCACTGGAAGGAGGGAGGGGCTGGGGAGAGGGCACTGCCAAAGGTGACCCTGCCGAGACCAGGATAGTGCCAGTGTCAAGGAAGCAGGCACTGGAGTCACCTGTGAGGGGGTGTCACACTTCCTGTTGGCAGGGTCCTTCCACATGTATCTGTTCACTTTAGTCTCACAGCAGGAAGAGGCCATTATGAGTAGGAAGAAGGTCGTTGTGAGCAGCGTTTTACAAACGAGACCAACGCACCAGGGAAGTAATAACCTGCCCAAGATCACTCAGCTATAAAGAAAGATGTGTGATTTGACACAGGTATTCTGACTGGAGGCCCTGTGTGTCCCTGCACAATGGCGCCCTGTTCTCGCTTGGGTGACCAAGCCTCGGCCCAGGAGAGTGACGCTCAGTAAGCGCCTTGGCTGGGCTGCCAGGAGCCCTGGGTTCTAGTCACGGCTCCATCTCCAGCTACTGTGTCCCCAGGAGACAATCAGTAGCCCTCTTGGAGTCTCAATTTTCTCATCTAGGCCATGAGGGGGTTGACTGAGATGCTCTCAGGTCACTGTAGTGACGTAGGTGAAGCCTCCCAGAAAGGCAGCAGGCCTGGAGGCCTGGCTGGAAGGAGCAGTCCTTTACCATGGCCAGGGACTGTGCCAAACACTTTATCCATGACCTCATTTGAGGCTCACAGCACCGCATGAGGCGTGGGTGCCAGTGTTATCTCTGTTCAGCAGATAAGGGAGCTGAAGTGCAGAAAGGCGAAGGCACTGCTCAAGGTCATTATCTTAGTTTGCTGGCACTGCCATACGGATGCCACAGACTGGGCGGCTTAAACAACAGCAACGCGTCTCTCACAGTTCTGGAGGCTGGCAGTTTCAGGTCAAGGTGCCAGCAGGGTTGATTTCTGGCGAGGCCTCTCTTCCTGGCTTCTCTCTGTGTCCTCATATGGTCCTTCCTCTGATGTGGGGGCGGGGAGAGAGCTCTGTTGTCTCTTCTTGTAAGGGCACTAATCCTCTTGGATCAGGGTCTCACCCTTGTGACTTCATTTAACCTTAGTTACCTCCTAAACACCTTCTCTCCAAATACAGTCACGTTGAGGGTTAAGGCTTCAACACATGAATTCTAGGGGCACACAATTTAGTTCTTAGCCATCTTACAGCCAGGAATGGATATGACGAGCTCCTTGCTGGCTCTCCTAACCACCACCACGTTTCACTTGGCCCAGAAAGCTAAGCCAGGGCTGGGGCTGCTGGGTGCAGGGAAGCTCCTGTCTTCTGGTCCCCCAGCTGGAACACCTCCCCCGCTGCCCCCACGGTGTCTCTCTCCTTCCAAGTCGCCTCCTCTCCAAGGTATGAGGGTGGGTAGAAGGATACCCTTTGGCCAAACCCTCTGAATCCTGAATGGTGCCAGGAGTAAGTCAGGGGCAGGAATAGTGCCCCCAAGACCCTCCTGTGCCCAGGACTGAATCTCCAGATGCTGTGGGAAAAGCGAAAGAACCCAAGGCTGAGCCCTAAGGACTGACTCCTTCGCAGCCCTCTTTGAACCCAGTCCCTGGATGCTGGTGGCTGAACAAAACCATGCAGGCACAATTCCTGGGCTCCTAGGGCGAGGTAATAGTTGCTTGTCACTTTTGTGGAAGGATAAGGATTTGGTCCACATTGGCAAGCCACTCACTGGGGTGGCTATAGTTGAGCTTGTCAGTTACTCATTATTAAAAACTTTGCAGTAAAAACAAGCTATTCAGACTCCTGTGCAGGCTTCCAGTAAGCCAAACAACAAACTAGTCATCCACCTGGAATGTCTCCTCTCTATAAATTACAATATCTGTCGTGTTGTTGGAAAAAGAAATGTTTTCTTCCTCACTCTCTCATGCTTTATTGCTCACGCTTATGTTATAAAGGTAGACTTATTAAGGCAGGAGGTTTTTCCTAATTTTTGAAAAACTCACACGAGTTGATAGACCACAGGGTATCATTCAGAAAATGAAAATGTGTCGTTTTACCTTTTCATATGTCAAATAAAGGCAGTGAGTTAACAGAGAACCGCGTGGTTCATGTTAACCGATGTAGAAACTCCACTCCCACAGCTGTAGCACTGGGGTTGCCACTGGTGTGCAGAGCGTTGGCACTTGCCCTTCCCCCTCATTTTCTGCCCCTTCACTCTAGAGTTACTGCCCACGCTTCGCTCTCAATGGAGAGGAAACGAACACACGGAGCTTCTAGTGCTCTGTCCATTGTCACTATAATCAGAGTTGCCAGGTGACTGCCAGCTCCCCCCTACTCCTACGCCATAAGCTAGTTCGAATCAGGAAAACAAAAATGTTTTTCAATTGAAATTCAACCTTGAGCATTTTGGAAAAGCAGACAGCCCATTTCTGCGAGTCATTTCTCTTCCCATCGGCAGGGCTGGCCAGATAACCGACTGTGCTCCTAGCTGCCCCGGAGGCCGCTGGGCTTCAAGTGTTTGTGTCTCGGTCATCACATCCGTGGTTGGCTTTTGCAGGTGTGAAAGCTGTGGAGCCGTTTTCCATGCCGAATGCAAGGAAAAGTCTGTCCCCTGCCCGAGGTGTGTCCGCCGAGAGCTGCAGAAGAAGCAGAAGTCTTTCTGGCAGAGGCTGAACATGGACGAGAGTCTGGAGGAGGCCTGCACCATGTTCGAGCTGTCGTACCAGAACACCTGACGCGGGCAGCCCGGAACACCAGGGATTCACTGATCAGCGACCCATCAGCCCCAGAGTGGCTTCCTGACTAGGCAGTTAGACCCCTTGGAAGAAGAGTATGTGTCAAATTCAGCTAGATATAGATAAATATATTTATTTATATATATATATACACATACCTGTACGTCCTGTGCGTATGTTCTGTATAAATCATTGTCTAAAAGGTCCACAGAGCCTCTGTGGCTTAAAAAACTACCAATAGCTAAATTACACTTAGCCATGAATTTCAGCTGCTTGCTCCCAGGCAAAACGTGGTATATACACAATGCTTTATAGTTCAGACTCTTTTTTTTTTGTCTCTTGGGGCATTGTATTACACAAGACACAAGAGGAAGCATTTCCTGCAGAACAACGGCGCTTCGGGTTATTTTTGTGTTATTTATTTTTAGCTTTCACGGAGACTGAGGTAACTGAGGCAGGCATCCATCGTCATCTGTTTCGTAAGAAAATCTTGAGAACACGAGAATGACTCTGGATGCTTCCAGGACCTGGCGTCCCTGGCTCTCTTGCCTCGGTTCCTCCCGCAGAGGTGGGGATAACCTAAGCAGAGCCGAGTGGCCGCAAAGCAGGGGTGCGAGCTCCCTCTGACAGAAGCATACACCCGTAGTTTACGAGGAGAGCTGGTTCTGGTCCTGAAGTTCATCTCAGACAGTTTTTTCCTGAAAAAAGAAGAAATCTCTGTGACTAATAACTGCATGTTGTCGGTTTGCTGATATGGACCCCAACGCCCACCTAACGATGTGACACCCTTCCGTATTTGCCAGGTTGTCAACATCACTCTTAAGAACGGTTTTCCAAGGGTGTCAGGGGTGGTATTGATGATTTTTTCATGGTGCTGGCCAGAGGAATGTCCTGGGACTGTTGTTAAAGACGCTGGCGTGCAGACTGGTAGACAGGGCATGGGTGTGTGGTACACGTATTCAAAGAGACGGTCTTCAGGGTCTCTCCACAGAACCCTCTGCAGGCAGTTCCCACCTATTTATTTTAAACGCTTTATTTCTCATTGTTCTTCACTGCACTTCATTGACCTTTAATTTGTCAATTTAACCACTCTTGCTTTTACACTTTTTGAATTATTTAAAAAGTCAGAGTAATATGGAACTTTCAAATACCAACTTTAGACTGTTAAGAAAATACCAAACTTACAGATATAATTAATGAATTAAATCTACTATCGTTTAAATGTATATACACATATATGATGGCCACGTAAAAGTAAAACAAAAAGTGCTAAAATAAATAATAGGAAGAAGAAAATGAATGAATTGCTTTGCTGTTTGGAGGGCGGTGCTCTCCCACTGCAGTGCCCTTTTGAAAGCCAGTGTAGCAGCCACCGTGACCAAAATGGCAGGCGGGACATCACTGGAAACCTGAGGGCTCCCGTTCCTTCCACCTTAACTCTTTCCAGAACAGGAAAATATGCTTATAATGAAACAATTCTCGATAGACTTTATGAGAAGATTCCATATTGTTCGCACTGAGCCGATGTCTTCTATGCCTTCATGGTTTAGTAGTTTCGCTGCTATTAGGACCTGGGGAGTCAGTGGCTCACAGAGTACACAGTACCTTCAGCCCCACTGCTCCCGTCCTGTGCCCTCCAGATCCGAACTCATGACATTTCTGTCCATTTAGAGACGTCACATTTCAGGCTGACTTTTGTGCAGTTAGATGTAAGCATTTTACCTGTCAACTTGTGCCAGGTCCTGAGGCCCCAGACCACACATTTCAACCTAATAGCTCAGCACCATGCATGCATTTATTTCTTGACTATACAGTAGCCGTAACCAAGGCATGAAAACTTGTTAAAAGGCCAGGACCCTATTCATGAGACGTGTCACGGTGCCTTTTACTCTTAAAAAAGCAGGTTGACTTTCCCCCCCACCCTAGTTATAGAGAATGTTGCACACAAAAGAAAAAGGGTGGAAAATCTCAAGCACTTGGCAAACAGGCAAACAAATTTGATCATCTCCTTTCCTCCTTCCCTTCGTGAAATACAGTATTTATATTTTCCAGCCTCAGAAAAGATAGCAGAACATGATCTTTCACAAGAGAATTATAGACCTGCTTATTATAAAACAGATGTGCTCCCATGGCAAAGTGCCTTCTCCCTCCGCCCCCAGCTCCCTGTCACTGTAGCTTACTTTTGCCTTCGCTGTAATTAATGTATCTGTGATTCCAACTGTCAGCGAGGCCATTCCCAGCACACTGCATTTGGAGACCCGGAGCGCAGGGCGTCTCCTCCCCTTCTGACATGTTTGCTCTAGGTACAGAATTTCCTGTCCCAATTCACGGCACCAAGGGTCAGACCTGCTGAGAGTCAAGGGTGAAATTCTGGATCCCTGTTCAAAACACCTTTGTTTTCACCAGTGTCCATTCAGAGGGCCCTGCTGAATATGAGCAGCCCCTGTGAACACATAAGGAGAACTTTCCACCCACATCGTTTTCTGCTTATTTTCAAAAGGGAAAAAAAATAGATGTGCTATCGCCATCAGCTACCCAGCACTGGAACCGTCTCCCAGCTGCTTCTGTTTCTTCTCCTTTTTGTACAGCCCTGACAGCCTGGTTGGTACCAGCCACAGGCCTATGACATTCTCATTCTCTGCCACCACCACCAAAATCTGATAGGACAGAGCGGAGCCAGCTTAGGACTTGGGTCTGCCATGAAAATTCAAAATTGCTATTTTCAGCCCAGAAAGCCTTAGAGCACATGAACGCCCTTACTGTTTTCAACCCTAGCAAATTACTTGGTGCACTGTTAGGTAATTGTTCCACTGCTTAGAAACTGTCGAAACAAAAGCAAATCTGTGGATTACCACCTCTTTAAGACCATGCTAATGCCTGCTTTTCCTCGTATTCCGTTTTTCATCTCATATTAAATATCTTGCACATAAAGCATATGAGAAAATGGCCAATTAATCTCCTAGAGCTGGCAGCTGCCTCCGGGGAGCCACTTTTCACTGAAAGGCCCAGTCCCTGGTGTATCAGTTGAGGAAATCCCTCCCAAAAGTGCCAGAAACTCATGTGTGAGATCGTCCAACCCTGGTGAAATGTTGGCATCTAACCCCGCAGTAAAGAAGCCAGTTCCTAAAATAGACCTCATTTTGCACCGCTGCAGGAAGGCCACAAAGTACTTAACAGGCAGTCGACTGGAATGGGAGTAGTGTTCCTTCCAGGGCCCTTTCTCCCAAGCTGAAAGCCTCTTCATACAAAAACCATGTAAACTCTCATCGTCCGCCTTTGCTTCACTGCCTTTCCGGGGCCTGTGTTTTAGTCATTTTCATGTCTGTAATGCTAAAGGGTCATCTGGCTAGGAGCTTTAACGTTGGATTAGCTGAGGGGGTAATCACTTTCTGATCCTTCCAGACTAGGCCTCCACCAAGAAGGGAACACACTAGTGCTCGGGATCTGTGGTTTCCAACACGGTGGTATCCTTCAGTCTCCTGAAATGGGCCTGTGCCACGACTTCCTTCCGGCTGCAGTGAGAACCGAGGTGTTTCCATCACTCTAGTTGCCGAACGCAGCCTTTGCGAAGCTAGACTGCGCCCTTTGACGGAGTCTGGCCTCTGTTTTTGTCTCTGCATGTCGTGTGCACACGCTGCCCATCGACACCAGATAGCTTCCTTCTGTGCCTCCTCAGAGAGGCTCGGCTCCCAAACCTGGAGGGTCGTTCCTACCCATTGGCCAGAAAAGGCCATCTGTAAATTAACATATCAGGGTGGGACTAGCGTGACACCCCAGACACTGAACACCCCCCGCAGAGGGGCATTCTCGGGGAAGCAGCGACGCGTGCTCTCCTCGTTTAGGGTGAAACCAGTGCTGCTCGTGCCTTGTGCAGAACTACCCGTCTCTGCTGGTCTGCCGCACTTTACTGGCATAGCTAGATTATGAACTAAATCTTCCACTCCTGATTCTAGTACTGCCTGGCTTCAACACAAAAGTTATTTTATTTTTTCACGTCTTATGGTAAATGGAGATGTGTGCAATTTTTGCCCGTTTTATTTCTTGAGTTTTCTGCCCTACTTCTTTTCCTACTCTGAAATAAGTGAAAACGTAGAGAATTTGGGGCAAGACTGACAGAAGCAAACACCTCCTCCTTGGCATGAACTGGATCCTTAGCAGTACTGTCCATTTTCCTTTCCTTGGTACTTGTTAGTAACGGGCACCTGTACCACTGTCCTGACCCTGAGTCTAGTAGAACTGACTGCTCGAGGTTGAGTCCGGTGACGGGTGAATGAGCTCCGCGCGGTTAATCCAAACGAATGTTGATTTCTATCATGTGGGACAGTGTTTCGGCAGTTAAGTCTCAGCACCCCGCAGTCTCCTTATTGGTTGACAATTCCAGCTTTTGTTGGGTTCCAAAATCTCTGACTCAAGGGTTTTTCTTTAGTGTGTTTTAGTGGCTGCATGGCCAAGGTAAAATCCAAGTCGTTGTTAAACTCTAGGTTAAAGACAAAAGTATGGAGTACCCTCCTGAGCATGCTTGTAGCTGTCAGAGGTTTTATTTAAAGTGGGTTCCAAATGATGGCGTTATGTGGCACGTTCCTCATAAAGTGGCCTCTGATGTGATGGATGGTATTGTTAAACTCGAATAAGACAACTGCTGCTTTGGTTTGGTTCCTCCCTGTGGGAAGAGAAGCCACTGGCTGCTCATCTTGGTAGAAAGCTCTCAAGTGAAGGCAGTTGTTGCCCAGGATAGAAGATTCAGGCACCTACAGCAACCCTTTGCACAGGGAGGATTCCCTCTTCCTGGCCGCGAAGCTGGAAACCGGCCTCTTTCCCCCTTCCCTGGATCCTCCCTGCCCTCGTTCTGAGCTCCAGCCCAGACTGAGGCCTCCTGGCTAATAACAGATAGTGGACACCCAGGGCCTGTGGCTCCTTCTCCATGCCGGCCTTCCCATTTGTTGTTTTCCCCATAGGAGTGCCTTATAGTACCATCTAGTGCTTCTAGTCTAGTATGTCTGCCCCCACCAGAAGCCTATAGGAACCTTCAACTAAGTGTGGATCCTTTGCTTCTTCCCTGCTGGCTACTCTGAAACAGACGCCCTGGGAGCCTGCGCATTCCGATGCATGTCAGCGGTTAACCTGGTGCCTTAACCTCAGGAGTAAAGGGATTCACGCTGGGAACATGTTGTTAAAGTGGAATGCTACAAACATCGGCTTCTTGGTGCCATTGGCACTTTTACCGAAAATACAAAAGACACAACCACATGATGTTTTAACTTTGTTTTATGCTGTTTTTTAATCACTCTTTTCATTTGTTTGCTTTCATTAACCAAACTCAGGGGAATATCATGATGTCACCGAGGCAAAGGGGTAGAGAAATAAAACCAGCTATCCAGAACTGAATCTGTAAAGTCAGTGAAGTTAGCCTTTTTCAGATTCAAAAATGACATAAACACAAGGATTTTCTTTTCCTTTCCTGTATAAAGGTTTTCTTTTTATTTTGCCACCTGTTTTCCAAATGGGAAGTGGGAAGCCTCTTGGATAAATTGTGATAAAAATGTCTCTTTGTGTGCCGTGGTCGGTCCACTGAGCTCTTAAATTAGGCTTTGGCTGCCGGAGGCCTAGTTTCTAGCTTTGGTCACCTATGAAAATCTTACTGTGAGTAACTACTATCCTACCATAGAAGATTTAAGAAAAAACTCAGTTTCCTAGGAATGGTAGGTAAAAGAAGGGAATAGTCAAAGGAGAGAAAACACTTAGGTTGCAAATGCAGGGTACTGAACACAGCCATGCGGAAGACTCCTGCACGACTTGTTCTCGTGCTCCTGGGTCAGATCCACACCTTTTTTTCTTATTTCTGCTCATGCAGTACAGAATCGACTAAAATTTGGAGTTTGAGCTATTATACCACTCTGTGTTCAGCTGTTTGTAGTAGCTAATGTGCTAACTTATATACGTGCTCTTTCTGTTTTCCGGATTTATTGCCTTTTGTTTTGGCATAACTTATCCACGTTTTTGTTTACATCCTTTTTTAAATATCAGTAAGTATGACAATATAAAATTGAAGCTGCACTGTTGACAAGACTCCTAATTTTATGATCATCTGCAACATAATTTAAGTGCACCGGTTCCTCATGTGTAAAGTTATCTCTTTCTCAATAAACAATGCAGAACGTACTTTCTTTTCTCGTAACAGCTTCATTAAAATACTGTTCTTGAGGGGGCGGCGAAAGCCCGAATGAGCCTGGATATTAATTCAAAGTCAAGATTTGAGCTTTATTGAAAATGAGCTATTAGGATTTTAAAATGTCTCTTCATATCTTACAGATAGACTTTGGTTTTTGCTAACTTCATCAACCTGCAATATACTCATCAGCTCTTCCCATCTAGTGATAAATGATAGTGTAACTTTTAAAAAGATGCAGACGTAGTGTCGTGGGCCTTATTTGCTGAATCAAAGCACGATTACCTTCAGTTCTGAGATAAAGCTGCCAAAGCTCATGTATGGAATGTTCTCCTGCCTAGGCTCTTCCCCAAGCCTCGCCCTGGTTTCAGTTCACTACTCCTGCACTCTCCAAATTAGATGGACGAGCGCCAGGCAGTCAGCTAGGCAGAGGTGCTGGTCATTCCAGTGGGGACCACATTTTGGGAGCAATGAAGGAGCAAAGAGTGAAAAGTAGAGTAGGGTTTAGGTTTGAAATGGCAGCTCTCTGGGAGTTGGGGCGCGATTGGAAATACCTGCACTACCTCCTGCCTGGGCCGGCCCTCACCCTTGCACCAAAAAGGCCACGGAGTGCAACACCTGTCCACTCGGAACCTTTCAACAGCACCATATAAACTCACTTTCCCAAAGAAAGACATTGAAAAGAGACTAGAAAAGGCACTTCGGGTAAAACATTCACCAAAGGCGAACCCTGAGCCTCACTCCCTGTGACACACCCCAACAAGTTTATGCCCGGCCTTTCCTACCCCACCCTCAGGACACCAGCCGGGGCTCACGCCCACTCTGTCCAAGGAGTCACTGGACTTCATCCTCACACGAAACCTGCCAGAATCCACGATAAAAAGAAACGAGTTAATGTTTCACTGAAGCGAACTAGACATACGACGTAGTGAGAGCCTGGATTATCTGATCCACGGGACAGGTTAGCTCTCCCCCAGTCGTAGTAAACTGGTGTGGTGGGTAACTCCAGGAAGTTTTCTATCATCAAAGAGAAGATAGGCAGAGATGTTGTAAGACGTGTGCAAAGCGACACCATTTTGGTCGCCTCTTCCCACCCTCGGGAAACAGTGATTTCAATCTCCCTTAATTGTTTCCCCTGTCCTGTCCTTTGATGATGGCTCAAGATGGTGGTTTAAATCAGTGGTTCCCACATTAGAAACACAAAAATAAAAGCAGAACATCAGGGCTTCCTAGCAGACAATTAAATCAGAATCTCCCTCGATGGGGCCTGAGTATTTGTACATTTTAAAAGCTCCCTGGGTGATCTGATGCATTCTGAAAATTAAGAACCACTAGTTTAAATGAAGCAAGTTGCCCTGAAATGAACATTTGCTTGGCATGTCGGTGGTCACCAGCAGGAACAGTGTCAAAGGGATGTGGAGGGACTGAACGGCTGTAGTCACCCTTGAGTTAACAGCTGTGGCGTCTCTTTTTCCCAACAGACACAGAACAGTACTTTGGAACTTTCTGCACATGGACTGCAATCATTTCATAAAACCTTACTTTTATACCCTTTTATTTTCTTTCAGGGTGTGGTTAGCTTCTATTTATCCAGCATATACCATCCCCAGAGAGCCTGGCGAATGGAAGTGTCCAGGTCATGGCTGCAGGTGACTAAACTGGCCAAAAAGGGAGCCTTGTACTGTCCCACTCAATTTTTCAGTCTTCCCTGTTAACGCTGTCCTTAAATGCATGGGAGAGTCCATTCCCAGTTCAGGCTCATCTAACGAACATGAACTTCATCACTCTGGATGATGGCGTTTAAAATGGAAAATCACTAGGTGTTTCTTGCCCAAAAAGGGTTAGGCTATTCAGGAGATCTTGAGCTGTGTCCAGATTCACCTTGGTTCTGTAAAAGAACCAGGCTTTAAAATGAACCAGAGTCATTCCAAATCCAGGCACCTGCTGAACTGATGATTTTCAACTACAACTGCCAGTTACAGGTAAGTGGAAACTTAGGAAGACGGAAGGTTTATCCTCTCCTACCTTTATGAAGTCAATAAATTAACTAATGAAAAGTATTCCCGGTTAATGGAGCACTTCACCAAAGAGTTCAGAGTCTCCTACCAAAAATGTGATCTCCTCTGTGCCCACAATGCTTAACACGTGGGAAACACCCATGGCAGTGACAACCTTATCCTAGAACACTGTCAGAAGCAAGTGGCAAGGGGCAGGAGTGCAACTAGAAATGAACTTGGGTCTACCAGGGCCTTACCTGGGACTTTTTCCAAAGCAGCATCATTAGAAACCACATTGCTGATTGGGGAAAAAAAAGTTTTAAATTTATTTTTATTATTATATTGGATTCCGATTAGGATAGAGGATTCCTCCCCCAGGATAACAAAGGCCCCTGGTACATAATACTCTGGAAGCCTAAGGCAAACACACCCATCAGAAAGATACAGTTCTTTCCCTCTCATTTGCATCTATTCCCTCATAGCTTGGGCAGAAAAGTCTAGCAGGAAGAACGACTCGTTCCCATAGCTGAGCATACAGAAATTCTGATTTATGTATACTGACATCCAATTTACCTGGACAATAGGGAAAGTCATTATTCCTCCACCTTTATTTCATATTCCTCCATTAAGGGCTATTGTTTTTAAGCAAATTAGCTAGAGTTCATGAGTTCATACTGTATTTCAGATCCTGTCCTGCAACCTCAGGCAGCTGTTGGTCTGAGGAAAATTCCTCCAGCTTTTGTCCAGACTCTCCCAATATGGTCTGTTGTTCTGAGGCTGAAGAGCTGCTATTAGCACAGTAATTTTTCCAAATGAACATTGAGCTAAATTATCTCAAATGTATAAAGGAACATCTCTCACTGTGTTATGGAAAATTGCCTCCCAAATTACAAGACTATACAAAGCACATATTAATTCTGGGCCCAAGGACGTCCAAATTGCCTTAGATTCCGCGATGTATTGTGATAACACACTCTTAATAATGTCAGGCTCTGAGGATATCGCAAGGTACACACTGTTATGAAAATAAACCAGAGCTCTTCTCCATCAGGATCACTACACGCACACCCGAGCCAGCTAGAGGTATTTCGCTCTGAGACTCAAGCCTTTTGCAGAGGAAAGAAGTTCCAATTGCATAGACAGGGAGTGAATTTGAATTCTAAACTGGGTCAACCTCCCCAGATGGCTTGCTCACGGCTGCCCATGAGTGAGACAACCAAGGAAGCAGCTGTTGGCAGCCGCGGTGCCCAGAGAAGACGCCTGACTGCAGATGTCTGGGGAAGCAGCTTCTGCTCCTGCACATTCAATTCCGCTGTAAGGTGACGGGGACATCAGAAACCAGGTGCCGCCTATAGACTGTGTCAAGTGCCCGTGCTTGCCGTGAGTGTCTGTCCACATGTGGCCAGAAAGCTGGGGAACCCGGAAACTGGCCGACCCAAATCACCCAACCCAGTGCCTCCGGTACCCAAACAGTCCACACAGGGTGTTTTCAATGAACGTTTTAAAAAATGTGAACTATGCGATTTTTCAACTCATTTGTTTCACTTACTCTTGTTTTGTCTTCTCTTTTTTTTTTAAAACTTCTTTGAGGAAATATTACAAAGCGAAGCAAATCCCAGACATAGTGACATTTTATCCCCATATGCCTCAGTATGCATCTAAAAGAGATGTTTATTTTTTTCTGTGCAGCCACAATGCCGTTACACACCTAAAAAAACGAACAATAATTTCTTGGTATCATCTCAGTTCCAAATCAAATTTATCCAGTTGTCTCGAAAATGTCTATTCTTGGTCAGATGCAGTGGCTCACGCCTGTAATCCCAGCACTTTCGGAGGCCAAGTCGGAAGGATCACTTGAGACCAAGATCTTGGTTCAAGACCAGCATGAGCAACGCAGTGACACGCACACGCACCCCCCAACCCGCCTGGCCTCTCTCTCTACAAAAAATTACCTGGGCGTGGTGGCATGCGCCTGTGGTCCCAGCTGCTCAGGAGGCCGAGGCGGAAGGATCGCCTGAGCACGGGAGTGTTCGAGGCTGCAGTGAGCTGTGATTGTGCCACTGCATAAAGATTAATAAATACGTAAATGCGTGAATGAATATGAGGTACCCCTCCTGAAGGCTTGATAAAATGTCAAAGGCAGCGGTGTTTCCCCGCATGCCTACCTCCTTCTTGAAAGTAAGGGCACCCCACACCCCTATTCCAGGTGCCCTGTTCCTTCAGGTGGGACCCATAGTGCAAGCTTGGCCGGCAGGGATTTGAATCTTGTGGGGGGCTAAGCACACACTTTGAATTGCAGCCTCTGAAGAGGGTTGTCCCTTAGTTTCTGCTCCCTTGAAACTGCCCTGAATTCTGTTCTGCTGAAACCTGATTTTTTTTTTTCTTATTCCTTAAATTGTATCCACTATGCAACAAATGACTTCTCTCTTTAAGTTAGTCAGAATGGGTTTCTGGCCCAATGCCTTTCCCACACAATCTCTCAGGACAATTTCCCTCCTGGATCTATGCATTTGCAATCTCATCCTGGCTTGTGCACCCCACAGATAACTGCGGCGTGAACACACACAAGGGAACCCTGCCAGGGCACACCGTGCCTGGTCTCTGCATTCAGAAAGCTCTACCAGGGCTGGAAGGGAAACTTTCCTTAATGGAGACAACATGCTTTTTCAGAAGCTTGCTACATTGTCGACACAATGGTAGTCACCGACCTAGGGTGCTCGATAAGTGGACTAATGGAAACGGTTTGCTCAAGAAATAGAGTTGGGTTGTACAGAGTTGAGTAGAAAGAGAACCCCAGAGTGCAAAAATCTCTGCCTGTTCCCTAACACCATGTTGACACCCAAGGAATTATTAGCTCCTAGGCCCAAGCCAACACCCTGGGCCTCAGGGACAGATTCCTCGATTCCTGACCTATCTCCAGTCTTGCTCCCGGCAAAAGACTTTAAGACTCAAGTGCTCTTTATTCAGTTTTTCTATTGGGTGAGTATTTGAATTTACAGTATTAGATATTCATGAAATAAAATTAAAAAGGCACAAAAAACTGTGCGAGAGAAGCATTCTCCAAGAGGGTCCTCCCAAATAAAAGAATCTGTTCAGATATTTTCTAGAAAATGTCACTGTTGGCAGTGTGGTTAGTTGGGGACAAAACTGATTTTTTTTTCATCAGATATAAATGACTCTTTGATTAAGATTGTTGTTTAAAGCAGGTGGGAGTCGAAAATTATCTATCATTATGGTCAAAACTTTTCAACTTTAATTTCCCCTTAATAAAACTCCTGATCTCAAGCCACAAAAAGACAGAGATAATGGGAGAAATGGGATTCCCTGCTGCAATGTGAACAGTGTACTATAGCTGGAGCTGCCATTTGCAAGCCGTGGTCCCCAGAGCAGCAGTATTGGAGTCAGTAGGAAATGCGTTAGAAATGCACATTCTCAGGCTGCACCTAGCCCTACTGTCTCAGACACTCTGAGGGTGGGGCCCAGGGACCTGTGTTTTAACATCACCACCACCACCACCAACACACACACACACACACACACACACACACACACACGAGTGTGCACAGGGGATTCTGATGCAGACTGAAGTCTGAGACCCACTGCAAGCTAGAGGATCTCTGCCAATAATTTGGCCCTCTCTGCCTCCCCCATTCATCCAGCAGACCTTTATAGAGCCCCTCCTGGATGCCAAGTCCTCTGTTAGATGCTCCCAAAGATGCTGAAAGGACAAGCTCTACAGTCCAACTTTTAGATTCTGGGCTCTTCCACTTTCATCCTGGGTGACTTTGGGCAACTTACTTCACCTCTTAGAGCAGTTAAGTGGCTTCAGTTTCTCCATTTGCCTTTTCTGTGGGGACAATAGCAGTAGTCAAGTCATGGAAATGTTGTGAGATTTAAGTGAATGATGTGTATGTACAAGGCACTTAGCACTGGGCCTGGCACACAGGGAGGGAGGGATAGAAGTCAGGATCCGTTATTTCCAAGGTGCTGAGGGAAAGCACGAGGGAGGATGTGGGTCAACCCACTTGGCCAGAAAGAGCATCCCAGGAGAAGGAGAGGTTGTCTGGGAAGGTGAGTCATGGTGTGTAAAGGAGGGGCATAGGCTGCAACCCAGTGGCTCTGAGATTCCTGCAGGTGTCAGGTGACCTGCTAGGGTTTCCCCAGCATTCTCCAGCAGACCCCGAGCCCCAGCATTCTTTGGCTACCATTTTGTTCTTGTCTACCATCCACTCCAATTCCTCTTTAAAGGTCAGAATAGCCTTTCGCATCTCCTGGACTCCCTTCTCTGGCTTCACCCACTTGTTCAGAAATGTGGTTGAAATGGGGGGCTTCACCATGCACCAACCTGGACACCCTGACTTTCAACCATCCAGGGGCTTGCAGGAACCAGGCACGTTGGCCGTGGGGGGTGGCTCCCCTCAGGTTGCCCTTCCCGCAGGCAGGGGTGTCCTGCGGGGGTGTCCACTGACACCTCACTCTTGCCCCCATCCCTCCTCCCGCCACCAGGAGTCTAAAGCAGACTGCAGCCAAGTCTCTATTTTTTTCCAAAATAGTGATTTCCTCCTTCATTTTGTTATTAATTTAGAAAGCCCAGTACAAACCGGAGTGCCGTGCCCACTCCGTGGGGCTGTTCCCCCCTCTCCGCCAGGAACCTGGGCCTCCCGTCCTCCTCCTCCTCCTTCTCCTCCTCTCCTTTTATTTCCCGGCCTCCCTGATTGGAAAAGGCGGCCCGCTTCTTCCTCCCCAGCTCCACAATTGTCACCGCCAATTAGCGCATTGTTAGGACACACAATGGCGTTACTGTAGCCAGTGGAACGGGAGGCCTTTGTGCTTCTCCAACCGGCCGTGGGGACAGTCAAGTTTCATTTGGAGACTTAAAACACAACGCCAGAAGAAAAACGCTATCAGAGAAGCCAAAAGCAGGGGGAAACGGGGCGGGGGGAGGAGGGAAGGAAAAAAAAAGCATAAAAAAAAGAAAGAAAAAGAAAAAAGGTGAAGATGAAGGAGAAGGAAGGCGGTGGCAGGCAGACGTTGAAAAGGGGAAGAAGAAAAGATCCGCTATTCAGGAGCGAGCCCGAACTCATGAAAAGGCCCGAGTGGTTGCTGCCCACTGAAGTCCCCCCTCAGAACACAAAAAGGGGCTCGAGCTTAACAGTAATTAGTGGTCTGATTGTGCTTGGAACACTGTGTGTCTTTAGAGGATTTTTCCAACTTTTTTTTTCCTGGTCTTCACCAATAAAGGGGGTGGGAGGAAGGTAAGGCTGGGAGGGAGGGAGTCCACAAGCCACACCCCCCCCCAGCAGTGGGGGGGACGACTCAGCCTCTCCCTTTGACAGGTAAATTGGATTTTATTCTCTAAAGCTTGTAACTAATTACAGAGGGTATTTTCTGTAAGAATGTGACATATGGGTGCGTTTTAGAGTCACTGTTTTATTTGTTTCAAGTACCTTTCGAGCAGCCTGGCCCTTTTTGCAGCCCGGAAGATGCCCCCAGAGGCCCAGGCCTTTCATCCAGAGCTCACGGGTTGTGGACTTTTTCTCTCACCAAAACTTTTATGTCTAGGACAGCTTTTCCTGCTTGTAAAATTAATATCCCAAGGTAAATGAGCGATCGACCTGAGAAAGCAGCCCTCTCTCCTGAGCACTTGTCCGGATACCTCTGTGCTGATACCTTCCTCCTGGTGTCGTCCCTGCCTCTTCCTCCTCACTCATCCCTGAAACAACCGGATGTGCTCCCCACTCCCTGTTAGAGCTCATGGTACAAGGAACGTTCTGCGGGGCAGAGGAGCCACCCTGAAATTAGGCTGGTCTCACCGATGCCCAAGTTCATTCTCCTTCTCCCGCTCGCTCCCAGCCCACCCCACCAACTGCCTTGATTTCCTGAAAGTCCAGAGTCACCTCACCAAGTCAGACTTACCAAACAAGGGTATTCGTGTCGTGCTTTTAAAAAATTTCTCGGAACAACCTAGCCCAATGCAGCCAATTCATAACCTGTACCTGCTTCATTCTGTTACTTGTGGTTTTTTTTTCCTTTCAAATGCATTAAATATGCCTTCCCTTTCCCTCTCTCTGGGTCAGACCAGATTCCTAATGTTTGTTCATTTTTTTATTTTTTTACAAATAAGCTAATGGAGACATCCGTTTCGTGCAAGATTTGAATACAATCTCTGCCCCCCCTTAGAAACAAGGCAGTCAGAATTTACCCAAGACTGTCGCACTGTCCTGCTTCCTCTTTTGTGTTTTCCATGGGTGAGATAGAAACAAGAAGATGCGGGGCTGCTCCCAGGCATTTCCTAGGGTCTGGAGGGGCAGGCTGGCCATCCCCAGGTATGGATTAGAAAACCAAAGTTCTAATCCACATCCCACCACCTAGCGGGCAGGTGGCTCTGGACGGGGAGAGTCTTGGGCGTGTTCATGTGTAAAAGGATCATTATGCTCAGCTTAAGGCACTGCAGTGAGGATTAGAAGAGATATTCCATCGAAAGCAAGGAGGCCTGGCACTGATACACACTTTTCCTTTTTTGTCCAGCTGGTCAAGGAGGGCTCCGGGCGATGCCCTCGTGGTGTTCGTTTCTCTTTTATTCCCTCTCTGCTGCGTTGTGGAATTGTCCTCTGCTCTTAGTGGATGCCTTGTCACATTCTGGCTCCCTCACCCCCACCAGCCTCAAAAGGTCCTGATTCAGCTAGGAAATAAAAAGCGAAACCCTCTGACCATGGCCCATGGAATGTCACAGATACCCAAGTCAGGAAATGCAAATCTGAGGGAGGAGTTATTGAAACCACGGTGATTTACCTTCCTCTTTTAAAGGCTGTGTGTCTAGAACTGGATCAGAGAGGGGCAGTTATGCCGCTCTCCCCAGATTGGGGTTGGAGAAAACACCTGCCTCTGGGAAACAGAGCAGGGCTATTCCTGAAAGGGTTTTTCGCACAGAGCTTGTGGCAGGTCCTGCATCAGCCCTTCCACTGTCCCTCCTCCCTCAGCCTTTGCCCTGTGTGGGGTAACGGGAACCCAGAAACTCCAGAACCTGCCAAGGAGGCAGCACGAGAGATCTGGCTGGAGGGCAGCCGGCTGCACGTACGCTAGCCCATCAGTGCGCCTTTCCTGGTTCATGCCTGCACAGCTCTGAGAGCCCCAGCGCCTTTCTGTCCCATGGTCGGTCACTGCTTTTGTCCTCGTTCTCTCTCTCCAGACAATTTCCCATTTTAATTTTTCAATCACTTCTTTTTTTTACATAGTTGGGGTCTCATTCTTGCTCAGGCTGGTCTTGAACTCCTGAGCTGAAGGGATCCTCCTACCTCAGCCTCCCAGGCTGAGTGCTAGGATTACAGGCGTGAGCCACTGTGCCTGGCCATTTTTTTTTTTTTTCGAGACAGGGTCTCGCTCTGTCTCCTGGGCTAGAGTGCAGTGGTGTCATCACAGCTCACCGCAACCTCAAACTCCTGGGCTCAAGTGATCCTCCTGCCTCAGCCTCCCAAGTAGCTGGGACTACAGGTGAGTGCCACCATGCCCAGATAATTTTTCTATTTTTAGTAGAGATGGAGTCAAGGGATCCTCCTGCCTCAGCCTCCCAAAGTGCTGGGCTTACAGGCATGAGACACTGCCTCAATCACTTCTTAACAAGCCTTCCTGCAGGGCTCCTTCGGTGCTGCCCCCAACATAGTCTCTATAAAACGCAAGCCTGATCTCACCTCCCCCAGTTTAAGAATCTTTCATGCTCGCTGCTGCCTTTAGGACACAGTCCAAGCTCTGAATCCCAGTCTGAAAAGCCCTTAATGAGACGGTCCTTCCTTTTTCTTTAACTTCATCTCCTGCCACCAGGATAGCCTGCTTCAGGGGCATGTGACCTGTGCATTCACTGGATTTAATGCTCGCCTGTCACCGTCTTGATATTCTGAATCATTTTTGAGCAAGGGTCCCTGCAGTTTCATTTTGCATGTGCCCCGCAAATGCGGCAGCCTGTTCTGCCACTCGCACTCCTCCGCTTCACAGCCCTCTAATGCCAAATGTCCTGCGGTTCTCCAAATTGTTTTGCAGTTTCTTCTTTTCTGAACGTTCTCCTACCCCCTCGTCTATTTGCAAACTTCTAACTACCCTTCAAAACTTTGCTTACCTATCCCCTTCTTCGGGAATCTTCCCTGATCCCCCTCTCCAAATAATTTATTGTCCCTTGGCAAATGTCCACTTTTCAGCTTATCGCAGCTTATTATTATTTATTTCCTGCCTCAACTTAGAGGTTATGAACTCCAAGGGGGCAGAAATTGTACTTGCACAGAACTGGGGTTTCTAATGCTTGTTGGAGTGACACTGACCCAAGTGCTACATTTAAGAAACGTGTTTATTGAAAGTGTCATTAAGTGTTCACTCCAACGACCATACCTGTGCTGTATGTGCAGCTTTATTGTGACTCTGTATCCTCACTCTAGCCTCACCAGGGGCCCTCAGGGCCATGGCTGCAGCTCACCACTGTCCAGGACCAGTCAGGTGGCCTCTGCCAAGTGGTTTGCCTTACAGTAACACTGTCCGATAGAATATTCTGGGAGGATGAAAGTGTCCTGTAGCTGCGCTGTCCAGCACAGTAGCCACTAGTCACATGTGATATTGAGAGCTTGAAATGTAGCTAATGCAATTAAAGAACTGAATGTTTAATTTAATTTACTTTTATTTTAATTTAAATTTCAGTAGCCCCATGTGGCTAGTGGCTCCCCCACTGGACAGCACAGCCTTCCTTGACATTACCTGGTCCTTGCCATGAGCCAAGGAGCAAGTCAGCTCAGAAAACCTCTTCTCAGAAAGATTTCTTCGCACAACAAGCCTTTGAACGCCTCCTGAGGAGAAAGGCTTTCAATGAAAAGAAAAACAGTCTTTTTTATTTTCCCTGTTTGATACCAACCTCTCTCCACACACATTCTGCTGCCAACCACAGTTTGGGACTCTCCCTGGTGAAGACACACTTAGTCTTACCGGCAAAATTAGGGGAAAAGTCTTCCACACCTGGGAGGGAAATACCTGTTGGGGTCAAATATTTCTATTAGGCTACCACGGGCAATATGACTAGTCTACATTCCTTTCCTCCAGAGTTTCCAAGGAATTCCTGTTAAGGTTAATCATGGCTCGCCACAGGTCCTGCGAGGCCAGGATTCTGGCACAGGCACGACATCAGTGGAGGTTCGTCAGCTGCTGGGTGGGTAAAGACCGAGTGACGCAGAGAGAAAGAGAGAGGATTCCATTTTCAAGGTGCATTGCTTCTTTCACTGAGGATTTCTGTAACTGATACAGGTAACACTAGATTGCCTGCCGACAATTTCAAAGATGAGAATAGAAATCACAACAAACCAAGACTGCCAAGAATCAGGACCGCACATGCAAATTACAAAAGAGTAAACCCCCCGCCTCTTTGTATTTAAAATGATCCACGAAGTTGCAAAAAAGAGAAAACACCTATAGGATTTGATTTATAATTTTGTATGCTATTTTATGTTATTAGCATCAAAAGGGTAAGTTCATTTTCAGGCTTCCAAGCAAAATGTTGGTTCTTCCCCTCACCTTCCCGGCCCTCACCCCCCACCCCCGCGATCCCCCTCCCCCTACTGGCACTGCACGGCCTCTGGGTGCCCTAAGGGCACTCCCTGTCTTCACAGGAGATGCTAGAAAATTAACTACAGCCAAGAAGTTAGGATGAGAGGAGGGAAATGGTAGCTGAACAATGTGTGTTGTAGGGAGGGGGTCCCCTTAAAGTTCTGCTATTTGCATTTAAAAATAGATACACAGCGTTCGCTCCAGAACCGTAAAATTCAGTTTGAGGGTTTGAGGGGGTTCTTCCTCAATTTTTCTCCTCCTCTGCTAGAATAGCTGTTCATATTAATTATTCTTAGCTGACTCATGGAGGCTCTGGGATGGTTGTCTACTAAAAATGTACTTTGTCAGTCAATATTTGAGTCTAGTGCTCTATTTAAGAAGAGTTGTGTACAAAAAACATAAGCCAGGTCTCTGGCCTCAGAAGCATCACTATTTGTCTGGTGGTGTGACAAGGAGCAAAGTTTAGAGAGCGATACAAGAACGAATACAAGCCCACGTGAAGCAATGAATTACAAACTCCCTGTGTGGTTAGAGTTGGAAAAGGCAGGGATCTCAGTCAGAAGCTATAGTCAGGAGGCAGCGTCACCAAGGAGATGAGCAGAGCCATTCCCAAGGGGTGGCAATTGGGGTCATCACACCGGCCTTAGAGACTCCTGCAGTGCAGCTACAGGACACGTCCTGCCCCACTTCCACGCACACACATGCCTGCAAAGCCATCCACTCTTGATCGTGGTTCCCATGAGGGATTCCATGAGCACAGACTAGGATAATGGTGACAAAGATTTCAGTGCCTGACACCAAAGGGACAGGGGATAAATTCCCAGCTCCACCCTTTACCACGACGGTGTGACCTTCAGCTTGGGACTCAGCTTTCCTAAACCCTCAACACCTTGTGACATGGGATGATAATACTTCCCTTGTGGGATTATTATGAAGATTAAGTGAGATATTAAATAATAGCTGTACAGTATTCAGCAAATTATTTGGTATTAGCATATTAAGCCTATAATCCTCAGTAGCTGTTACAGTTGGGATTACCCTTCTTGAAGAAGAGGTGGGGAGACAAGTTAAGGACTTGTCCCTTGGCCACTGTGGTTTTTTTCTCCCTAATCTATGGGTTGCTTGAGTACTAACAATTCTCATTTTCACAAAGCCATTTGCAGTACGGTTTCCTTGTGCTTTTCAAATCGCAGAAACTTGAATTATCTACTATTTTTATAAGCAATTTGGCTGAATTTTTTTTTTTTTTTTTCCTGAGACTGGTGGAACAGGTTAAACTCAGGGAAGACTGTGTAATGAGGTATCATGAAGAACTTAATTTAGTTTCTGGATTTGACTGATCACAGTAAACCCTAAAAAAGAAACACTAATGAAACCATGTGCATCCAAAATTAATTTAGTCATTCAGCAAGCATGAGCAGAGCACCTCCCATGACCCAGCCCTATGCTATATGCAGATGCCTGCCTGTTTGTGTGCTCTTGGTTTTACAATAAGAAAAGTTCTCATCAATAAGTATTCCTTAAGGAGTTGAAGAGATCATGACAAGCACTTGGATCTGGAATGACATAGAAACTTATTTTTAAATGTGTATAACTTGCCACACATATAACAGATAAAAAAAGAATATCCAATATATGCAACTATTATGTATCCATAATAATTAAAAATAAAATTAATTTTTATAAAAGAATATCTTCATTCTATAAAGATCATTTAAAATCTCATTAAAAAATCATACCAGGCAATGAGAAATTTACAGAAAAAGAGAACTTAAATTGCCAATAGAAACATGAAAGATACAATGGAATATTTGTTATACAGTATGTAGTTAAAAGGGATGAGTTAACATAGAATTATCACATGTTCCAGCAATTCCACTTCTGGGCATATACCCCAAAGAATTGAAAGCAGGGGTTCAAACAGATATTTACACACCCATATTCATAGCAGCATTATTCACAATAGCCAAAAGGTGGGAACAACCCAAATGTCCATCAGTGAAAGAATGGATAAACGAAATGTGGTATATATAAATATATGTACAGTGGAATATTATTCAACCTTAAAAAGGAACGAAATTCAAACGTGCTACAATATGGATGAACTTTGAAGACATTATACTAAGGTAGACACGAAAAGACAAATACTATATAATTCCATTTACATGAAGTACCTAGAGTAGTGAAATTCATAGAGACGAAAGTAAATGGTGGTTGCCAAGACTTGGGGGGACGGGGAGTTAGTGTTTAACAGGTGCAGAGCTCAATTTGGGATGATGAAACAGTTCTGGAGTTGGAAGGTGGTGGTGATGGTTGCACAACAGTGTGAGTGTACTTAATGCCACCAAACTGTCAAAATGGTCAATTTTATGTTATGTTTTATTTTACCATGATAAAAAGAAGTATTTCCAAATTCAGATTCCAAAAGAAATATCATTCTTTTTTTTTTTTTAACCTTTAATTACACTTGAGGAGTAGTCTTCCTTCCCCTCTCATCATTGAACTTCTTCGGTGTACTTTTACTATTATATTAAAAATGCAAGGGGCCAGGCGAGGGGGCTCACGTCTATAATCCCAGCACTCTGGGAGACTAAGGTGGGAGGATCACTTGAGCCCAGGAGTTCAAATCCAGCCTGGGCAACATAGCGAGATCCTGTCTCTACAAAAAATAAAAAAATTAGCCAGGCATGGCGGCACATGCCTGTAGTCCCAGGTACTTGGGAGGTTGAAGCAGGAGGATTGCTTAAACCCAGGAGTTCAAGGCTGCAGGGAGCTATGATGGTGCCACTGCACTCTAGCCTGGGGGCGACAGAGCAAGACCTTGTCTCTAAAAAAAATAAAAATTAAAAAAAAATATGCAAGGGAGGAAAAAAAAGAATGAGGTAAACAAGGAGATCTAATATAAAAATCATTATGTGAGAAAGGTTGCTCGCACAGGAACATATATAGTATTTTTCCAGTTATGTCAAGGAAAGTAAACACACACTATATAGAGAAAGTACAGAAAAGTGTAGAAAAATGTCTCCAAGGTAACATCCCAAACTGGTAGCAAAAATTGCTTCTGAAGAGGGGAGTAAGGATTAAATGGGAACTTCTGATGTATCTTTACTGCTGAGTAATTAAAAATAGATCCATAAATTCCCAATACCAGGGGAGGAAGCCTGGGGTCTCCTGCCCAGTGGGTTTGGCAAATTAGACTGCCACATCAGACTTGGATAACATCTGACAAAGTGAGAAACAAGCTAACACATGCCCAGGGTATAGGGAGACTATTCAGACCAAAAATATTGTGAAACCCGGTCTGTACAAATAAAATCATACCTGTGAGATCATGAGTTTCAGTCTTGAGTGCGGAAAATAAGGGATCACAGTTCTATTCTGAGAAGCCAGGAGGTAAGAGCTCAGTCTTGAGCCAGAAATACAGGAGTCTGACTGTCATGATACTGTGTTTTATTGGTGTGATGGAAGCAAATTATTTAATCTCTCCCTGCATCTATGTCCTCATCTGTAAAATGGGGATAATAAGAATATATGTGCACCCTTTGATAGCTCAGCTGGTAGAGTGGAGGACTGTAGTCTGAAGAATATATACATTTTGGAGGGAGAGAGTTGTGAGGATTGTAAAGCATCTGGCATATACCAAACACTCAACAA
>RJWJ010013267.1:0-40224 GCA_004363605.1 Indri indri
GTGTGTGTGTGTGTGTGTGTGTGTGTGTGTGTGTCCGAATCTGAGAACAGGGAGAATGGTTCCTTCCATCAGAGAGAACTGAGGAGGAGGTGGAAACAGTGAAGGGTACTTAGGGTTTGAGAGGAGAGAAGGGAAGGAAGTTGCCACAACCCAGTCTGGGGACACTCCAGAGGGAGTCCATATCCCACCATTTACTTCTGACCCCAGAGACCACACCACCCTCCTCGGTCTCTGTCTGCAGAAGCTGTCTGGTGCCTGTCCCTGCCTCTCTTCTCTGTCCTCCATCTGGAGGCCCCTGGCCCTGAGGCACAGTCTGAGCTGCAGATGTTCTGAGAGGGCTCATTAATGGCTGAGCCCTGGGAATTAGATGATTCCCTTGTTTGGGTTTCTTTTTCATATCTATTTACAACTCTTCTTTCCACCACCAACCATTCAAGTAGGAGCCATGGGCAAGAGGAGGTAACCTGGTCACCCAGACAGGAAGGAGGTGAAACCACCTTCACTATCATGCTTTCTCTCATGTTCTCCCCTCATCTTGGCTGACAGGATACTTCGTCCTCTGCAGTGGAAGCATGTGGAGGACAAACTGGGCTATTTTTTCCTAGTACTCATGGCTTTAACTGCTGCCTTGGAGCACATGCTGACAGACACACATTTCTCCAGGCTCCAAATCTTTATAACTCGGGACGTGGTCACATCCACTGCATACACACTTCTCTGGGATCCCTTAGTGAATGCAACATTTATTCTTCTGGAGAAGTCAGAAAATTTGCCCAAGAGCAAGCATTTCAGAGAAGACTGATATTAAAATTGGATGTTTCAAGGGGCATAGGAATTTGCCAGTTGTCAAGGAGAACACCAAGAGCAGGGGGCACCCCAACCTTAGCCCTCCAGGGGCAGAGAGCTCCAGGAACTTGGATTTTGTCACCGGTCAACTACTAAGTGAAAGGGGCAGCCTTGCAAAATTAACAGGAAAATATCTAATCCTGCAATTTCCTAGTAACAGTTAAAGATCAATCCTATGAGTTTTCTCACTAACGGGCACCCTTCAGGAGTTCTGTTTTGCACTTCTGAAAAGAGCTGAACAGAAAAGTGATGTAAATCTTTCTCTCTTAAAATTGCTTTTGAGGATCTGCTTTTAGAGTTCCTGAGTGAACAGCAGGGTATGAGATTCAGGCCTCAGCCATATCTTGAGGGCAGAGTGACATCTCCTGTAATAATCCCTTCTCCAAGGAAAGGCAAGAGAGCCAACTCTTGGACTTTGACATCCTGCTGCAGTTTCAATTTCTTTTTTATTAGCTCGCCACCAGGGAGAAAGAACGGAGTGGATGCAGCAATACCTTGTTAATTTGGCTATAGCCATAGACCTTCTTCGCCCCCTAAATAAAAAGCCTGAGTACCTGGTTCTCTCTGCCAACATTCCTTTACTTCCTTTAGTTCTGTGTTGGCTCTTTTTCCACTCAGGGAGGAGTAAAGACACTTCTTCTTTCTATGCTAATCTTTGTCTGGAGAAATCTTTCTCAAAACCCATGAGCACTAGCTCTCCACACCCTAGCGCTAAGAGCATGGTCAGAAGGTGTCTTAGGTCTGTAAGGGTCAGAGATCCTGAGAGCTATACTGGCCCCAGAAGAACCTTGTCTTTCAAAACCAGTTCTCTCATAGTGAGGAGGTGGCACCCCCTCAGGCAGTGATCAGAGCCTCACATGGTCTTCTCTCACCACAGTGGCTGCTGTGGGGAGTTACACAAGACACTCTTGACCCGAATCTTCAGTCCAAGCCAAATATTCCAAATGTGAGGGGAGGGGGCACTCCAGGCAGGAAAAACATGAACAATGTTATAGACACATCACTATTAATTATATTCAGAGCTGTCAAGTATTTCAAGATTAAGGAAGAAGGATTGAATAGGATAGATTAATGTACAATTTTTTTTTGAAAGCCCTTTTGCAAACCATGCAAGATATAATAGAGATCTGACCAAAGGCAACAACCTAGAGACAGAGAGGAGAAAACAAAACTTAAGAAGGCAGAATCACATTTTTGTTGATCCAGATGCGTCTGGGCCAAATATAAGGAGTTTGCTTCCCTGGAGGGAAACATAAAGCAACCTAGGGCAGCAATATTGGTGTGGAAGTGACCTTGTCACTAAAGCCTGCTAGCCGGGATCCTGGTGCCCCTGTAGAGACAGAGGAGGCACAGAGTTCATGGGAAAAGACGCAGGGTCTGTAGCTGAGAAGGGGTGCCAACAGGGAGGGTGGCAGTGCCCAGAGAGTGCCATCAACAGTCAGTGGGTCCCTACTGTCTCATCTTCAGAGGACAGAGGGTCAGAGGGGCTGCATTTCCTCCTGTGTCATTGAAACCAGGACTGAAGAAGGGCCGCACAGGTCCAGTGAAGTCACATTCAGAGAAGATGTAGATGAGGGAGCCATCGTCAGTGATGTTGTAGAAGGAGACAGTGCCAGCCTCATAGTCTAGGAAAATCCCAACTTGGCGTGGAGGCACCTGAAGGTGGAGGGGAGTCTGGGGGTAGGTGCTAGCCTCATATTTTTGTTTACTCCACAACCAAATTGTCCAGAAGCCATTCTTGGAGCTGGGTGAAAAAAAACCCTTCCTCTGTACCGAGTCGCTACAAACCCCCAAGTCCCAGGCCTCCTTTCCCGTCACATCTACCTCCCAGTAAAGTTTTCCAGAGTTGAAGCACTGAGCACCCAGGACCATGGGATAATTATCAAATCTCTCTTCATTCTCAGGCACCTCCTGCCGAGAGATTCCAAGCCTCACTTGTCTCCGATCCTCTGAAAGGATGAGCCAGGGGTTGGCTGTGTCTGGATCCAGAGTGACATGCACTGCAGAGAGAGGACCACAATCAGGTCTTGTGCGGGGGAAATCAGTAACCTGTGCCAGTGGCGCGGGACTTTGTGTAAACTCCAGGGCAAGGATGAGGGTGACCCTGAACTTCAACATGTGAGGAAGTAACCCTCAGCCAGTCCGGCCTTTTGCCCTGACCTTTGAGAAAACCGTCTTCCCTACCTCTGTCTCTGCCCCACCTGCTCCAGCCTGCCTCTGAGGTGCAGTCCATTCTTATTCTCCCTGTCCCCGGGACCCACTCTGCACCCTTGGTATCCCCCGCAGATCCAGCCCCACAGCTCCTAGAGCTCGCCTCACCTCCACACATCCTCAGCATCTCCTTCAGTCCCGGCACATAGCACACACTACTCAGGTTTGGGGAGACAATGTCCAGCTCCTTCAGGTTCCAGGACTCACTCCTGGGGAAAAGAGAGTTTGAGACTCCTTTCTTCCATGCCTACCTCCTACCTCAAACCGTAATGCTATAACCTCTGATAATTCAATTCAACTCAAGTTCACAAATGCCTCTTATGTTCAGGTCTCCGGGGGAGGGGTTGAGAGGCAAAAATGTAGGATTTAGTTCTTACACAGGAGTTTCTGGTTATATGAGGCTCTGCAGCATGTGGACAGTCTATCTCTTCTCCAAGCCTGAGGTCACCATGTATCACATTCTATTTCATTTTACAGGCAAAGCATCTGATTAGGCTGAATTACTTTTGTAGGGAAACTCAAGGAGTCTCGCCCATGCTGTGGGTCTTATCATGGCCCTTTCTAAGAGGTTTGTAATTGGTTATATTCCATTTAAAGAGGAAATCCCAGTAATCTGTAGACCTAGAACTTCCCAGAATTTCCCTGTTTGGCAGGGCTTTACTGTGTGCAGATGTTATAATCCAATTACTTTGGGCAATTCACCAGCTGAGATGTCCATGTGCTAGCCTTCTGAGACTAGAAACTATTTTACAGAGGATCAGATCTTGGAGAATAGGGAGGTGGATGGAGAAAACTTCAGTGCAGGTATTTATAACTCGATAACCTTTTTCATAGGGATATATGCTTCCTGCCATCCCCTCTTCTAACAAAGAAAACTTCTCCTTACCTTTCTAGGACAATTTTCACCTCCTGAGGAGAAAAGAGGCAGAGAGTAAGTTCTGCAATTTCTGGTTCACCACTGAGACTTCAGCCCTGTGGGCGATGTGACACCTCCCTGTGGTCCCTGGGGCACTACCCTTCCCCTTCCTCTGGACCAAGGCCCAAAAGATGATTTTGATCAGCTTGGAGCAGAAAGAATATGTGGATGTTTGTGGAATCACCAGAAACCCAGCATGGGTGTGACCTATAGCTAGGGAAAGATCATCAGTTAAAGGACTCTGACTCAGAAAGACCAGGTTCTTGGGGGGAGGGGAAGGGAGGGAGGAGGGTGGAAGAGAGCAAAGAGTCCAGCCTGGCTGAAGTCCAGAGGTAGTCACAGGGAGAGAATGGCCAAGTAGGATGATCAGAACCTGCTCTATCTCACTTGAGGGCTTGAATTGTTTGGGGGGGAAGGGTTGGCTAGTTAGAGCTCTGTTCTGTGCTATAGTTAATGTTCCCCCTCCTGTATAGGAGATCAATCACCTGAGAATACTCTATTGCAGAGGCTGGGGGCCCTTACATGGGAGCTGGCAGGCTCCAAGGCCCAGTCCAAAGTGCTTTAGAAAGCCTGGTTCAAGGTTGGGCAGAAGAAAGCCCAATACAATCAGCTTTTTTTTGCACAAACCAGAAAAAAATGGCTTCATGACCACATCTGACAGAGACAGTGAAAAAGTATGGGAAAAAGAAGAATTGTAGGATATTAGAGCAGAAGGGGCTTCTGAGACCATCTAGCTCATAGTTTCCCAAAGTGAGGCAAACATATCACTGATGGAAGTGAGGTGATTGTAAGTAGAACATACAGTGATGATTTTTCTAAAAAAGTTATATATTTATTTTAATCTTAACTCTACATCTTACTGTTTAGATAAACCTGCTCAAGTTATGTAGCTTTAGTCTCTCACTAAGTTTCAACATCTCTGCATCTTGGTCTTCTCATCTATGAAACAGAGATAATAGTAGCACCCACCTGAATGCCTGGCAGGTAATATGAGCTATTTAAGAATTTGCAGTTAATATTATTGTTATGAAATAAACTACAAGAAACATCAGTAACACATAAAGACATGATTTCCCAGCTCCTACTGCTTTGGAAAAATTTCCTTTTAAACTAAATTTATTCAGGGAAAAGGGTAAGACAATTTAAAGAAAAATAACATGTTAAAATCATATAGATAGTTCACAAAAGTAGCAGAAAGTGTAAAGATGATACATTTATGACTAAAGTTTGGGCAACCCTTGTTATTTAGTCCACTCCCTCTCTCATTTCAGAAATGCAGAAATTAGGTCCAGGAAAGGAAAATGACTTAATCTAGCATTATGGAGAGAATCGGTGGCAGGGCAGGGGCTTGGATACTGCCTCTTAATTTTCAGTTCAGTGTTTTTAGTTATGTTACATTTACTTTAAAAATCTTTTCATGGCCAGACACTCATCTAAGAGCCTTAGGGGATTTTCTCATTTCATCCTCATAAAATCCTTTGAGATATGTAATATTATAATATCAATTTAACATGTGAGAAGCTGGGTGCTCAGAAAGATTAAGGAATGTTCTCAAGGTCCCACACCTGGTATGTGTTAGAGCAACACTTACCAGGGATGGCCATTTCTGTTAATTGCTGAATGGAATATTCCCTCCTAAATCTGTACCCTTCTATGCCTTGAATGCAAACCACTCATGGGTCTGAATTCCAGTTTGTTTAAGAATATCCCAGGGGCCAGGTTTCTGTTTGTTCTAACGGTAGCTCCAGACAGCTCTGGCTTTTTTCAGTTACTCCTTGCATCTCAGAGGGGCCCTCCATCCTCTCACCTGCAGCAGCTCCAGTGCTGAGCTGTGGCTCCTCCACTCCAGCTCTGAGATGAGCTCCTGCAGGGCCTGGCTCTGCTGGGCCAGCTCAGCCTCTTTCTCCCCCAGACATCTCAGCTGTTCCCTCTCATCCTTCTCAAGCTCTCGCAGCTGCCTGTCTTCCTCTATGGCAAGGAAGTTTTTTTGCTTCACAAACTCTGCATGAATCGTAGATTTTTGTGTCTCAACCTTCCTCTTTGTTGTCAAGAGAAAGAGAGAGGTGGTTTTTATTAAAATCTCTCAGGCTTTGTGAATGGGGGTATCGGTACCTATCTCTAGCCCCTGTAGACTCATCACTCTGCCCATGCTGTCTGGGAATAAATACACACACACACACACACACACACACACACACACACACACTCTCACTTTTGCTGGGGAGGCTTCTGGGACTGAGAGGGGAATGGGATTGGTAGGGAGCACATTGCAGCTGGCCTACAACCATAGCTGCACGAACCTGTTGCATCAGAGGTTTTTTTCAACCTCTCTTCCAAAAACCAGTCACCATTCAAATGTGTTGCTTTGCCTTCATGTCTCAGTGAGTTATCAAGAGAGGAACATCTGTTTTTACTCCCAATAACCCCACAAAGTCAGGTTCACGATATCATCTACCATCCCTAAGTCCTGGGAAACGATGGCTTTGGGACATTCTTTGCTCTCCCTTTCCTGCCAGGAGCTGGAAGTCTGCCCAATGACACAGGATGATCCCTTTTGCCACCACAGCCTGACTCACCCTTCCTCAATCCCAAATCTTCCTCTTCTGGAATGCATTGTCCATTCCACTTCTCTCTAATGCCTGACATGCCCCACCTCTACTAACAAATCGCCAGTGTGGAGTGAACTTTGGTTCTCCATTATTATTTTGGACCAGCGACCTGGACACAGTCAAGCAACCAACTAGTCAAATGAGTTTTTCTACCTCAGGCCTTGATGGTTCCCTGAAGTCTATTCCTCACAGCCCTTGTTAGTTCCTGAAAGACCTAGCAGTTGGGCTTCTCTCCTGGGGCACCTCTGTCCCAGACAACAAGGTACTGATGCTGTCAGCTCCTGTGACTGGGCTCAGAGGAGCGGAGAGCTTTAGGGTATAGCTCAACCCTCTCAGAACCTTCTTCCATGATTCTTGATCTTTATGCCTTTATGGGGAGCTCTCCTTTGAGCCTCCATTCTTTTTATCCTCTCTATCTGGAGATCTAGAGGGCAGTTGGTATATCTCATTCCTCAGACAGAGATGGCTACGGTTAAGGCTGTGAGTCTAAGACCCTGGGCCCTGCCCGGCCTTCAGGACATGACTCTTGCCTTCCAGTCTGCTCTCTTCATTGCAACTTCCACTTCCAAATGCTCAGCCAGCTCCTGTTTTTTTCTCAGTTTTTCCAATGCCACCTGGAGCTTCTCCTGCAGAGAAAGATAACAGATTAGTCTCAAACCAGACAGAGTAGTAAGGTGGGGTGATCCTTGAAGCATTGTTCTATAGCATAGCCCCTGCTCCACAATGAGAAGATTGTGTTTACCCTGCAATTATCCCCTTATATTACGCATGGAAGGAAGAATGCCCCTCCTTTCCCATCCCCACCTCTGTGGAACAAAGCACTGTCGGGGCCCACCTTCTTTCTTCCTGTTGGTGTCTCTGTGTTAAGGCCTCACCTGGTACTCCTGAGCAGCCTCCTCGATAGGGAACATGGAGTGGTCACGGTGTTTACGAGATTGGGCGCACACCCAGCAAAGGGTCTTCCCATCGTCCTCACAGAACAGGTGAAGCTTCTCTCCATGCACTGCACACTGCATCCCCGGTGTGCCCTCCTTGGTGGCATCCTGGCTGATTTTTCGAAGGTTTTCCATCATGTTGGCTACCTGCCGGTTGGGCCGGAGGTTCCTGAGCATGAAGCGTTGCCGACATACAGGACAGATGCTGCGCCCATCTTTCCCAACCTCAGAGATGCATTCCTGGCAGAAGCTGTGGCCACAATCAATGCTCACAGGATCCACGAAGGGATCCAGGCAGATAGGGCACGTGACTTCTTCCCACATCATTGCCAGGGGCATTGCTGAGGCCATAGGGGTGACACGCTCGTTAAGCAACACTGTGGAGACCTGGTGGGGAGAGAAGAAAGGGAAAAGAGAAGACGAGAGGAAGTTTGCACGAGAAAAACAATGCAAAGGAAAATGGAGAGTGAACTGGAAGGCTGAAAACAAGAAAACATAAGAACATCAACCGGAACAACAAGAACTTCTCCATAGTCTGGTCCATTGATCCACTCAGTCAGAAGGAGAAACTGCATCCCCTAAAGAGGCAGAGAAAATTGGTGGGAACCTCAGAGCTAAAGCTGTTCATCACGTCCATCCCTGCTCAAACCCTCAGTGCCCAGGTGTTTCCCATCCTTCTTCTCCCATCTTATGCCAGCAGGCCCCCGTGTGGCTGACACAGTGCAGATTATAACGGAGCATTATTATCATAGGAACAGTGGCCATTGACTGCGCACCTTCCACGTGCCAGAGATGCTACTACTTTGCCTACATCTTCATTGATCTTTACAATAATGTACACAGGTGCTGAGAGCACTCCCTGGGCTCTTCTCTCAGCTGCTCCAAACCTACTTCCTGTCTTCATGACCTCTAGGGCATAGAGCAGTCTTGAAAGCGCATAAATTTCTAGTTGAAGGTCCTAAACAGCCTGCCCCTCTCACTCACTCCTGGGTGGGATAGGGGGAGACTTTTGTGGATAGGAGTCTCCAGCATTGCACACTTCCCCCACACTGGGCGGCGTTACAGTCCCGGTTCTCGCAGCTTCACCTGCCCCTCCCCGCAGCTCAGGTGCCAGTCTCAGGGCAGTTCCAGCCACTGCGGGGTGACTCCGAAGTCACAGTCAAACCCCAGGCCCCTCCCGGGAAGACAGGCCATCGCGGAAGCAACTGCTGGGCTTGGGCTGAGCGAGTCCGGCAGCGGAGAAGGGGAAAATGGGGCAGGCTCTAGGGGAGGGGACCTGCCGGAAGGGGCTCTTCACAGCTGGAGTGGGCGGAGGAGAGGGGTCTCCTAGGAAGGGCAGGGGTCCCTTGGTCTAGCGGGGTTCACTCACCTGATCGGCGGACTCAAGAAGACCGGCTCCCTATTTCACTTTCATTTTCCTCTCACAGGCAGGACTTAAAGGAAAGGGGCGGAGCGGGGCGGAGAGTGGGAGGGGCCAGGGGCAGGGAGAACTGAAGCAGGTGTGGGGAGAAGGAAAGGAGAGGGCAGGGGAGTGGGAGGGAGAGAGGCAGGGCAGCAGGCGGAGCTGGGCGCGGGAGCTGTCTGAGGCTTTAGGAGGCTGGGACCCAGAAAGAGCAGCTCGGCCAGAGGCACCGTCCCCCATCCTAGGCGCACGCCCTCCAGTCTTCATGATCTGATCTTGTAGGATGTCGTGTCTACAGGAGGAGTTTTTTCTTTGACACTGGTCATCGCCCCACACCTAGACGCTATGTCCACGTCTGGAAGTTGCTTTTAAGGTTTGGATGCAGAGAAGAGTGTCTAGTGCTCTCCCTCAAGTGCCACCGTCTGCTTCCTACTTCCAGAAGGGAATTGTCTTTCACGTGACTGATACTCTTTCAATATTTGGGTGTGAGAGATTTATACTGCATGACCCCCAAGGCCGGTATCACATCAGTGAGTGGTAAGAAGGGAACTGACATTCATTGAGAAGCAACTGTGTTCTCATCACTGAGCTAGGGATATGCTTAGGTTATATTATTTTTATTTTTAAATTGTGGTAAAATACACAGAACATAAAATTTACCATCGTAACCATTTTTAAGTGTACAGTTAAATGGCAAAAAGTACACTCATACTGTTGTGTGACCGTCTCCATCCATCTCCAGAACTTCATCATCCCTGACTGAAACTCTATGCTCATTAAACAATAATTCCTCACTCTCCCCCGACCTCCCCCACTCCCTGGCAACAACCGTTCCTTTTCTTTTCTTTTTCTTTTTTTTTTTTACATATAAAAAAACCAAACTTTATTTTCAAATGATGCATTTTTACTCACTGAAAGAACTTTATGCCAAAGCAAGACAAGGGTTGGGAGTGGTAGAATATAATAGGAGAGGAGAATGTAAATTGTATTTTCTATAATATACTGCCTCCTCTATGAGGATGCTTACCATGAAAAATATGACAATCACAGATACTTTCAGATGATTGTTTCTTCACATATTTTAAGTGTATCCTCCACTACCCACCTAAAACATTTACTTGATATTAGTCGTGAGTATTTTTTTTTGTACTTTTTTATTGAGGTAAAATATACATAAAAAATTTACCATCTTTACCATTTTACATGTACAGTTCAGTGATAATAACCACACATATATATTTTCTCCCCTTCTTCCTCTCCTCCCCCCAGCCCTTCCCCAGCCTCTGATAGCCACCATTCTACTCTCTATCTTTACGAGACACACTTTTTTTAGCTTCCACATGTAAGTGAGATGATACAATATTTGTCTCTCTGTGCTAGGCTTATTTCACTTAACATAATTGCCTCTAGTTCTGTCCATATTGCTGCAAATGACAGGATTTCATTCTTTTTGTGGTTGAATAATATTCCAATGTGTGTATGTACCACATTTTCTCTATCCATTCATTGATGGGTACTGAGGTTGATTCTATATTTTGACTATTAGGAACAGTGGTGCTATAAACACGGGAGTGCAGATATCCCTTCAATATATTGATTTCCTTTCTTTCAAATACATGCCCAATAGCGGAATTGCTGGATCATATGGTAGGTCTATTTTTAGTATTTTGAGGAACTCCCATACTGTTTTGCCTAGTGGCTACACTAATTTACAGTCTCACCAACAGCGTATGAGGATTACCCTTTTTTCCACATCCTCCCCAGCATCTGTTGTTGCCTGCCTTTTTTTTATGTAAACCATTTTAACTGAGATAAGATGATATCTTTTTGTGGTTTTGATTTGCATTTCTCTGATGATTACTGATGTTGAATTTTTTTTTCATCTACCTCTTGGCCATTTGTATGTATTCTTTTGAGAAATGTCTATTCTTTTTCCCCCTTTTAAGTCATATTTGGGTTTTATTGTTATTGAGTTGTTTGAACTCCTTACATATTCTGGTTATTAATCCCTTGTCAGATTGATAGCTTGCAAATATTTTCTTTCATTCTGTGGGTTATCTCTTCACTTTCTTGATGGTTTCCTTTGCTGTGCAGAAGGTTTTTAGTTTGATGTAACCCTATTTGTCTATTTTTGCTTTGGTTGCCTGTGCTTTTGAGGTCTTACACAAAAAATCTTTGCCTGGACCAAAGTCTTGAAGCGTTTTCCCAATGTTTTTTTCCTAGTAGTTTCATAGTTTAAGTCTTTAATCCATTTTGATTTGATTTTTGTGTATGGTGAGAGACACGGGTTTAGTTTCATTCTACATACAGCTATCCAGTTTTCCCAGGACCGTTTATTGAAGAAACTGTCCTTCCCCATTGTATGCTCTTGGAGCCTTTGTCAAAGATAAATTGGCTATAAATGTGTGGATTTATATCTGGGTTTTTTATTATGTTCCATTGGTCCATGGGTCTGTTTTTATGACAGTACCATGTACTTTTGTTTACTATAGCTTTGTAGTAAATTTTGAAGTCAGGTAGTGTGATGCTTCTAGTTTTGTTCTTTTTGCTCAGGATTACTTTGGCTATTCAGAGTCTTTTGTGGTTCCACATAAATATTAGGATTTTTTTTCTATTTCTTTGAGGAATGTCATTGTTATTTTAATACAGATTGCATTGAATCTATAAATTTCTTTGGGTAGTATTATCATTTTAACATAATTCTTCCAATCCATGAGCATGGAATATCTTTCCATTTTTTTTTGTGTCCTCCTCAATTTCTTCGTCAGAGTTTTATTTTATGGTTTTTTGAGCATCGTTCTTTCTTTTCTCATAATACCAAAAAAAGCTTTTTTGAGTTTTTTCCCCCCTGCCTTTCTGTCTGACTACTCTGAGTCTTCTTTGCTGGCCCCTTTCCTTCCACCATTAGTGTTGGAAAGGCCCAGAGCTGTATTCTGGGCCCTCTTTCCTTCTCCTTCTAACCTTCCTCATAGGATATCCAACTGATTTCCTGTATCTTTAAAAAGCATCTAAATATTATGAATCATGAACAGAATCAAGAACAAAACCATATAGTTATGTCAATAAATGCTGAAAAAGCATTTGATCAAATTCAACATCTCTTTATGATTAAAAAAACCCCTCATCAAAATGGGTATAGAAGCAACATACCTTAAAACAATAAAGGCCACATATGACAAATCCACAGTCGACATCATATTGAATGGGGAAAAATTGAAGGCCTTTCCTTTAAGGACTGGAACAAAACAAAGATGCCCATTCTCACCACTTTTATTCAACATCATGCTGTAAGTCCTGGCCAGAATAATTAGGCAAGAAAGATAAATAAAGGGCATCCAAATCGGAAAGGAAGAAGTCCAATTAGCCATGTTTGTAGATGGCATGATCTTATACCTAGAAAAACCTAAAGACCCATTCAGACAACTGTTAGAGCTGATAAATGAATTCAGTAAAGTTGCTGGATACAAAATCAACACACAAAAATCAGTAGCATTTATATATGCCAACAGTGAACAATCTGAAAAAAAGTCAAGAAAGCAATCCCATTTATAATAGCTACAAAAAGTATAATATACCTGGGAATAAATCTAACTAAAGAGATGAAAGATCTATATAAGAAAAGTCTATTTTCTTTCCCTATGAATTTGACTTTCCCAGGTACTTGATATAAGTGGAATCATAAAGTATTTGTCCTTTCATGACTGGCATATTTCACTTAGCATAATGTCCTTAAGGCCCATCCATGTAGTATGTGTCAGAATTTCCTTTCTTTTCAAGACTGAATAATAAATATTCCATTGTATGTATACCACATTTTGTTTATCCATTCATCTGTTGATGGACACCTGTGTTTCTTTCACCTTTTGGTTATTGTGAATAATACTATGTCAGGTTTTACTTTATTTAAGCTGAAACAATTTGGTGACTTAGGGGTTATTATCTTCCCATCACAGGTGGGGACATTGAGGCTGAAAGGAGTGAAACACTGGCTTGAGACAACATAGTAAGCACAGGTGCTCACGGGTGAAAGGTCCAGGGAAGACCCTGATTTTAGCAACATCCCAGAGAAAACAGACTGTCTTGTCCAAGCAGAAGCTGCAGGGCAGCTAGTAGGTGTGTGACCATAAACTGTAGAGGAGAAAAGAGGAAGGTTGGTGAGGCTAGAATTCTCAATTCATTCCAACTCAGACATCTGTCTTTTTATTTTTATTTTTGTACCTTATAACTTATGGTAAAAAATCGGTTGAACATTTATTTATTTATTTATTTATTTATTTATTTATTTATTTATTTGAGACAGAGTCTCACTCTCTTTCCCGGGCTAGAGTGCCATGGCATCAGCCTAGATCACAGCAACCTCAAACTCCTGGGCTCAAGCGATCCTCCTGCCTCAGCCTCCCGGGTAGCTGGGACTACAGGCATGCGCTACTGTGCCCAGTTAATTTTTTCTATTTTTAGTTGTTTGGATAATTTCTTTCTATTTATAGTAGAAACGGGGTCTCACTCTTGCTCAGGCTGGTCTCGAACTCCTGAGCTCAAGCAATCCTCCCACCTTGGCCTCCCTGAGTGCTAGGATTACAGGCATGAGCCACTGCGCCCGGCCCTGAACTCTGATATTTATTATAGATTTAAGAAACCTAAAGATGTTTCATTCTTTGAAATTTCTAGTTCTGTTTTTAAGAGAGTTTTTCTCAGCAAAAGGCTATCAGTTGATTATCTAATGTCCACATTGTGCTACTGTACTCAGATTTGATTCCAGGCACATAAACAGGCCCAGAAAGCAGAATGGAAAGAGTGAAAAAAAATTGAAGGAGACAACTGTATCTGAATTTGCAGACACTCAGAAAATGACTCTGATTCACATCACTGCAGACTCTGTCATTTCCTGCAGGCATTGGTGGCATACACTGTAGTCCTAGCTACTTGGGACGCTGAGGAGGGAGGGTCACTTGAGCCCAGGAGTTTGAGGCTGCAGTGAGCTCTGAGCAGGCCGCTGCACTCTAGCCTGGGTGACAGAGCAAGACCTTGCCTCTAAAAAAAAAAAAATGGGTGAAGGATATATAGAAACTCTGTCTTTGCACTTTTCTGTAAATTCAAAATAAAAATTTTATTAAAAAAACCAGAAACAAACCCTTACCATGAGTGGTAGGGGAAGGTTATTGTAACATGCTGGATGTAAAGGAGTCCAGACAGGTTACTGAAACAAGTTCTCAATTTTTTATTGGAAAGGAAAGGTAGTACCTGTGGAGCTTGCCAGCCCTTCTGAGTGCCCTCATATTAATATATTCTAATGATGATCCCATGAAATAACCATTATCCCCAGTTTACAAATAAAGCCTAAGCACCTCAAGGAGGTAAAGTAATTTACTCATTATCACACAGTAAGTGACAGACCCAGAAATAGATCATAGCTTTTCTACTACATCATGCTCGATAATCTCCAAGGGTATTTCTGGAAGAGAGAGGGATTGCTTCGTCAGCATAGCTTTATTTTCAGTCACCTTCATTCCCTAGGTACAGGAATAAAGTTAGAGAACCTCTTTTCTCCTCTTTAGCATGCTCCCTTGAGTGCCTAAAGCACTCATGCATATCTCTCTTTGGTTGCATTGCTTGTTATCCCTTTGGCAGAATTTGGAAAGAGCCTGTGCTCATTCTTTCCAGAAGTGGAAATTCCTCATGGCCTCTGTTGTCCCAGAAGGACAGAGTGTGTCCCAATCTCTAGCTACCCTCTTTTCTCCCCACCTGCTTCCATCTGGCACCAGAAAATTCATAGTCTGGCTCTTTAGAAAGAGCAGGTGCTCAGTACGGGACATCTTAGAATCCCTCTGGTGCCCCGTAAGAAAAATCATCATGATGCACTGCCCGATGCTTCCTTCCAAGTCCCAGAGCTGCCTGGCCCAGAACTCAGGGGGTTCAGGAAATTCAACTATGGAAATCTCTTGGATTTGTACCTGGATCCCAGCAGACCTGTTATTTCCCTACCTCTACCAAGAGGATTATAAAGTACTGGCATTTATGGACACGGCAAGAAATGATTTTCCAAAAAGAGGGACAGATGAGAGGAGACAATCTCTGGAGTTGTGGTGAGTGCAGGGACTAGGGTGTCAAAGCTGGGGTCTGGGCCGTGGCCTGGGCGCCGAGGCTTGGCAGTACTGGGCAGCACTGGATGGTATCTGTTTATGGGAGGCAACTTCCCACCAGGTCTTTCCATTGCAGGTGAGAATGACCTTAGGGCCGTTGTTGATCCTCCCTCTTGTAACATAATGAGCTGGGGGGGGGGAGGGGGGAACGTCTGTGATGAATTCTTATCACATCGTTACCCTTTTTGAGTTTCATTATTCCTTGATGATCTGGCCAAGGAACATGGTCACCTCATGATGAAAGGAAATACTGTTCCTCTTCAGTCCTCAACCAATTGGTCAAATCTGGAAAAAACAATTTATTGATGGTCCTGCAGGCTCATCTGCAGTGGCTACTCCTAACATAGGCTGAATGTGATAGGTGTCCTGCATCCTATTGTGGGACTTCTGCTTGTGGGACAAGGACAGGCCTAGAGTATCAACTCTGCATCAATCTGGGGTTTGGGTGCTTAATTAAGCCTTCCCTATGACATATTCTGACTAGTTTGAGCAGGAGCAGAGGGGAGTCACTCCATCTTATTCTAGGCTGACTCAGGTTGAGAAGGCTGGCACCTAGGTAATAGCTGATGTGGTTACTACTTATGATGGGCTTATGATTTCTTCATTTAATCTTCTTCATTTAAGCTCACCACCACTCAATGACAGAAGTTCTCTTGTCATTTCCGTTTCACAAGTGAGAACATTTAGGACAGAGGGGTTAACAAATTTGTCCATGGTTTTATGAAGTAGTAAAGCCACGATTTAAACCCAGACAGTCTGGATCTTGAGCGTACACTTCTAACCCTGTGCTCTACCTGGGATATGTATAATATGCCAAACTGTCTCAACCTCTGAAATGCCAATATGAGATCCATGCTTGTAATGGAACACACAGTATTCATCCTATTAAAGACATTTAAGGAAGTTAAAGAGATTGTATTTGTAGATAAATCTGTGAAGCTATCTGCTAGCTGCCGAGCTATCTGTGTTAATCCTAGAGAGAAGATCACAGAAGGCCATGTTACAAAATATTCAGAGATGCCAATGACTTACACAAAAGGTCTCTGCACTAGGTTGTCTATCCATCTACTTATCATTTAAAATTTAATATCTTCAATACTAAAGATATTCTTGACCCCTTCCAGACCCTGGCTTCACCACTTAAATTTAATCAAAGATTTTGATAACCAACTTTCAAAATGAGGCAACACTTATACGGTCAGATTTGAAGAGAATCTCCTATTTAAAAATATTTAAAGAGATTAAATAAAGGATAGAAAAAAAAAAGACTTCCAGGATCAGATTTTGTTAATGATTTTTTTTCTATATGCATCCCAAATCTATAAACAAACTAAAACATTTTGAGAAACTCTAATTTTATTCCTTTAATCAGATCCCACTGCAATTTCATCAATAGCTTTCAGGATCTAAGTTCTTTGTTAATGCTTAGCAGTAGCCTCTGAGTGTGTCTTAGTTTGTAAGTGGTACGGGGAGGAAGGAGGTGTGGAGACTAGGACCTCTCCCCACACATCCTCCATTCAACGCTATAATATAATAAAAGCTCCAAACAGCTAGAGAGCAATAGGGATGGAGGGAGTCTGAGTTGTTTCGAGGGAGCTAGGGGACCTGCAGACAATTTGTGACTTTCCAGTTACAGGTACTTGGCCTAGACAGGTTTATGCAAAACTTATTTCAGAACAGAGCAGTATTAGACCTAATTTTGGCTAAAGCACAACAGCATCATGGGCTTGGGGAAGACTTAGGTTCCTGGCTCCTGACAGCCTTTACTAGGCTAGGGATGTAGTATGAGGGCCTATTTTTCTGAAACTTCTTTCTTGGCCCCAGGACTCAGCTGGTGAAGCCAGAGGCTTAACACCGCACATTCCCTGGAGTGCTAGAGACCGATGCCTTGTTGCCATAGAAACCTTGGTGGAGGACAGTCCCCAACCTTCTCTAAGCTGAGCCATTTCCTTTCCATGACTCATAGATTGGCTTTTGAGGATAGACTTCCTTGATTAGAGAAAGAAACAGTCTTTGCACTATTCGTTGTCTTCCAGAACCTGGATAAGTAAGATGGCAGAAGGGCAGAGACTGTAGTTTAATTTTATTCCACCTCCTTCAGAGGGTCTTCTCTGCATTGACTCCCTCTCAGTCTGCCTACCTATTTATCCATCATCTATCATCTGTCTGCACCTTTCTACTGCCATCTTTATTGTTTTCCACATATAGTTTTATCAAGTTTTTCCATTGCTCTTTCAGGAGATTACTGCTTTGGGAAGAAAATTTTTCTTCCTAAGCTATGAGCCTGTAATTAAACTCACACAGTATGTAACACAGGGACAGTCAATAAGCATACAGCCCCTTTGGTCTTAGGACTTTCCCATGGGGACCCTCAAGGGTTGATGCATGTAAGTGGTCAGGAAGGAGGCAGGGGTGGTATATGAGGAGATCCCATGAATATGTCATCCTATTTCATCTTTGCAGATGATATTTTCAGCATTAATATGCTAATAATGATCAAAACTAACAGAAGAAACATAACACAGTACTTATCTCAAGAGAAAAATATTTTTAAAAAAATTTTAGGAATGAAAATGCTGAGGAACAGACAGATGCACGATCTTTGAAGTCAAATAACATGGACTTGAAGCTGGTCCCTTCTGCTTAATCTTAATGTGGTCATTGGCAGGTTTGCTCACCTCTCAGACTCTGTTTCTTCTTCTGTAGGAAAGGAATAATACCACGTACATATAGCCTTTGAAAGAAGGGAGACTTCAAGAGACACTAGCTGCAAAATCCTAAGGTGGTATCTGGTTATCATTACGTTTTAATAAATGCCTGTGATGTGCTAAATAGTTTGTAGTCTTTCCCATGTTCATAGCCACTCTGTGAGGTCAGAATTATTGTCCCTTTTTTTTACATGACAAGGACACAGTTTTTGGGTGAACTCCTTTGTCACCCACACAGCATCGGAGCAGGAGGAGGATGCAGTCTCCCTTGTATCAGACACTGCAGCATTCTTGGATCTTGGGTACAGTTGGGATGTGGGAGATAACTTTGGCCCTGCACCCAGAGGATGGGCCACAACCTGTTTGGGAAGGTTAGAAAAACTGGGAGTGATGGGAGGCAGGGAAGCCTGGTCGGATTGTTCTGAAGGCTGCTTCTATTAGTGGGTGACCTTATTCCCATCTGAAACCTCTGCTTTAAAGGGAAATGGGGTTAGAAAGAGGGGACAAAAAAACCTTGCCTTTAAATTATCCTATGGGCAAAGGATCTGATAACAGCTGAAGTTTCAAGGGTCATAATTGCTCTTTCTTTATATGAAGGAATTAAGCAAATAGGCTTTCTCTTTAGGCCAACTTGGATTTAAGTCCTGGCTCTACCACCTAGCTGCATGACCTTGGGTAAGTTAGTTAGCCTCCCTGAGCCACGATTTTCTCATCAGAAAATGGAAAAATATCCCACAGGGCTAGAGAATTAAGTAATGTATATAAAGTGAATGTATAAAAGACAAACATGTTATTTTCTGATTCTTACTATTATTTAACAGACTTAGGACCTTGAAGAAGTATCAGAAAGCAAGAAACATGTCAAAAAGGAAAAAAAAAAAAAAAAAGGGACAGTCCAGGGTGGCTTTAACTCCACCAGAGTGATGTATGAATCTTTAGGAACCACAGAGAGACGGAGCATCCAAGTTGGCATGTGCCCGATAAGGTGTCTCTCTGACTCTTCTTCAGCTGGGATTGTGGATGCGTAATTTTCACTTTGGCCTGTTGTGGACAGAAGGTTGTTACAAACCTATGTGACACTGTGCTGGGCACTATGCTAGCTACTAGGTTTACAGTGATAAGGAAGACAAACATTTTCTGGTTCAGGACACAAGTGTTTCCTCCTTGAACTGAGGAGCCTCCCTTGATCTCCTCTGCCAGTGTACCTTCACACTCAGTGCTCTCTCCCACCATTGTCAGTGTCTGATATCCATTTTCCCAGCAGTGTTGGGGGTCAGCAATGTGGTTTCTGGCTCACGGTCAGGGCCATCCTCTGCGAAAGCACAGGCTGAGAGCCACAACTCCAGGAGGGCCATTCACACAGACCAGAATGTGTATGGCGCCTCCTGCAGTTGTACAGTGTGGCCCTGACCTTGACAGCTGCTCAGATGTATTATAAATAGACTGAGTGTGACTTGTTGATGAAGGCATGTACACAGCAACACTGAACTCAACCTGTGGAGCCTGCTGAGAGGATTCAGATAAGTGAAATGACTCCTTTCGTGAACCTTTCCTCAGTTTTATCTCAGTTCACTAAAGAGATACGTAGAAGAACAGAGGCAAAAGGAGGAAAGGTGGAAATTTGATATTGTCCAAGGACTTATATTTCTCAGTTTTCATTATAAAGGAGTGCCTTAAAAGAGTCTTAAACATTTACTGAATACGAAAGCGTAGTTAACTAATGTTGTGACGAATACACAGTGTTTTAGGTACCGTGTGAGGCATCTGACTACAGGCTTTAGCTGGTTCATGCATGAAGATATTGAAACAGATCTAGGAAATAGAAGCCTGTCAAGATTAAATAAGTTTCATAAGAATTGCAATTAGAAAATGGCCCAGCCACTTAAAAATATAAAAATGCACAGTAGCTATTCAATCTAAAGAACTCGTACAAAACAATATGAAAAATGCAGGCACCCCAATAGAAAATTGAGTAAAAGATTTAAGAATTTCAGAAAAGGAGATATTCAAATAGCCAGAAAACACTTAAGGTGCTCACTTTATTAGAAATCAGAGAAGTATGCATTAAAACCACACGGCAAAACCGCTGCATAACCCCAGAATAGCTATAATTAAAAAGGCCACAACGAAGCATTGATGAACACGTGGAACAATTGAACTCTCCTACAGTGTTGTTGTGGGTGTGAATTGGTACAATCACTTTTCAACAGCTGTTTGGAAGAATCTACAAAAGCTGACTATATGCATAGCCTGTGACATAATGATTCCACTCCCAGGTATACACCAAACATAAATGCACACATGCATTCACAAAAGAAATGTATTAGAGTGTTTATGGCAGCACTATTTATGATAGCTCCGCACTTGAAATTATCCAAATGTCTATCAATAATAGAGTGGATGAATATATCGTAGTATATTCACACAACAGAAAATCGTGCAGCAATGAGAATGAACAATATACAACTGCATCAAGCAATATGGATGAATCTCACGGATGTAAAGTTGAGTGAGTGACACAAATGAGTACATACTGTATGATTCTAATTATATAAATTTAAAAAATAGGCAAAATTCATCTGTGGTAGACATCAGGATAGTGGTTATCACTAAGAGGTGGAGTGTCTAGAAAAGTTCACAGGGGCTTTTAGGGGTGCTGACAATATTCTGTTTTTTGATCTGGGTGTTTATTACATGGGTGTAGTTTTCACTTTGTGGAAATTCATCAAGATTTACATTTATGATGTACATACCTTTCTATGTGTATGATATATTTTAATAAAATTTTTAAAATGATAAAATATGGTAAATTTGGTGAGTAGAAAAATGTCCTAAAAGTTTATAATACCTGGAGGTGATTGAAAAGACTAGGGATGTAGGATGGACAAGGTCTTTCCTCTTCTGGATTCAGTATCAAGATCTTGCTTAGACCTGATCCTGCAGGTATCAGGGGACCATTGATGATCATGAAACACAGTTGTGATAGAAGACATCTTCCTAATAGAGATTTGATCACAATGTTTTCTCTACACATACACTAATTTAAGTGTTCATACTAGCATTTTCATAAATATTTAGATTATAACTCTAATGGAAATTTGGAAGATGAATCAGAATACGGAAAGACAGAAGAAAAGTGGGACAGGCTGTTATAATATTCAGGGAAATGATGATTCAGCTAGATTAGTTTCATTGGGATCTGAAAGGAGGGGAGAGTTTAAAGATAGCAGATTTAGAGACTATGTTACAAAGTGAAAGGACATACAATCCCCCTAGGTATTTCATGGGTAACAGGAAAGGAAGGGAGGCACTAACCAACAGGTACTGGATAGTGAGCTTTGGGGAGAGAGCGGGAGAGTGGAGGAATTACAGTTTGTGGTTCTTCAAGACATTCAATCTACAATGCAAACCAGTGTGAGGTGCCTGGTAGACAAATGGAGATGAGTCCTATTCTGAGGAGAGAAGTTTGGCGGAGAAGGTGTAGCTTAAAAGTGGTCTGTGAGGTTATAAAAACAGATGAGCTTACACACACACACTCTGGGCTCCTTGGTATAGCATTTCTTAACCCTGGGATTCTGGAAGCTCATGCTGCTCTGCCTGGCTCTTCAGGTGATGCCCCTCAAGACCTGTCAGCCTCTGCCTTCTGCCTCCAGCTGGGGAGAACTTCAAAGTGCTTGGCCCTTTTATAGTAAGGTGGCTTTTACAGTAAGGTGGCTGAAGAAGAGATATTTTAGAGGAAAGTTTCTCTGATTGAGTCCACAACCACAGGACTGTTTTGAAGGTAGGATCAGAAGAAAATAGGCAAGCTTTAAGTAACCAGCGAAGTGGTGGTAGGGTTGGTCAAGGAGAGTAACAAAAGTGAATGCAGCTGGTAAACTAGCATCTTGTTTACCAGACTTAGTCTTGAACTCTGGAATACTTCCTTTAAGCCAATTCATCTTCATGAGAGAGAACTTTGTCACTATTAAGCACATTTAAAGAACCTATTTTGGGTTCCAAAGGCATTTCTAGAAAAGGAGTACAGAAAATGTTCCATAATAGCACCAGAGGAAGAAACAACCAGTGTACTAAGAGGGCAGTTTTGAAAACAGATCATTTGTTTGAATGTGTCCTTTATGGTGTATTTGCTAACAGATCTGTCAGACTGGAAAACCCACCTCTAGGAGTAAATAGAAATGGAGCTTAAACTTCTTATTTCTAATATTATTTTAAATTTCTACAGAAAATTATTCTCCTTTCTTCAGTATTTTGTCTGAGAAGATGCTTTGGTGGAAGAGGATTTTAGGTTTAACTTAAGTGAAAAAAAAAAAAAAAAAAAAGAGGAGGTTATTTAGGCCAAAGGGGAGATAGTTGTTGAGTGGCTAAAGAAATAGCTGTAAACAATAAGCAGAGATCAACTCGGAAAATTTATTCAATACCACTTTATTTGAAGAGAAGATCAAACCAGCCAGGAAATGGAGGGGAATGGAGCTCCTAAGAGGAATGGTGTTTATTTCACGGCCTAAGAAAGTGTGATGGGGTGGCTCTTTCTTCTCAGCCCACGCTTAGAGGGACTTTAGAAGTAATGATCAAATGAACAAATGCCTCTTACTCCTAGGGTGGACAACTGCCTCCTGGAATCACTATGTCCTCCTGGAACACCAGCACCTCTGTTCACTCTACTTTCCTGCTCACTGGCTTCCCAGGCCTGGAAGCCTCTCATCATTGGGTTTCCATCCCCATCAACCTCATCTGTGTGGTTTCCATCCTGGGTAACAGTATCATCCTCTTCCTTATCCGCACAGATCCAGCCTTGCATGAGCCCATGTACATCTTCCTGTCCATTCTGGCAGCCTCTGATCTAGGTCTCTGTGCCTCCACTTTCCCCACCATGGTGCAGCTCTTCTGGCTGGGAGCTCGTGAGCTGCCCTTTGATCTCTGCGCAGTGCAGATGTTCTTCATTCATGCCTTCACCTATGTAGAATCTGGCGTACTGCTAACCATGGCCTTTGACCGCTTTATCGCCATCTGGGACCCTCTGCACTATGCCACAATCCTTACCCCCTCAGCCATGGTCAAAGTGGGAACCACCATTCTGGTGAGGGCTGTCCTGCTCAACCTCCCAGCACCCATCCTCCTGCGGCGTCTGCTCTTTCCCCAGATCAGTGTACTCTCTCACTGCTACTGCCTGCACTGTGACCTTGTGGGGTTGGCCTGCTCAGACGCCTGGATCAACAGCTTGGTTGGCCTGGTCTCCATCCTCCTCTCACTGTGCCTTGACTCCTCCCTCATCATGCTCTCGTACGCCCTGATCCTGCGGACTGTGCTGGGCATTGCATCACCTGGGGAACAGCTCAAGGCACTCAATACATGTGTCTCACACCTCTGCATTGTTCTCATCTTTTATTTGCCCAAGCTGGGGCTGTCTGTGTTGCACCGAGTAGAGAAGCACAGCTACCCTGCTCTGGCAGTGCTCATGGCCAACCTGCACTTCCTGGTCCCGCCCTTCATGAACCCCATTGTGTACTGTATCAAGTCTAAGCAGATCCGTCAAGGCCTACTAAAGCGCTTCCAGCCAAAAAGGGTTGATGTTTCCTAGAACAGCCGAAGGACCCAGTGGCACATGACCCCAGTGGGTCACCCTGGGTCTTGGGGTCGGGGAGGAGGAGTGGTGGAGAGTTAAATTTTGAGGTTTCTGAACAATTCATCTCATACTGTTATAGTTTTTAGAGATGAAGAACATTGTAAAACCTAGTGAATTATCACCTTGATAATCCTCTCATTGTTCTATTTTATTAGAGTTGAACTATCTCAGACTCATTTATACTATGACATCTCCTTACCCCGAGGACTTAACCACACTGAGAGGATGTGTGTGCATATCTATTTGTATAGGTACCTTTCTCCTTTTTCCCCACTGGCTTTTTCTTTTTCATTTGATTTATAAACTTAAGAGCTGTAGTAAACTATATTCACCTTAATACTGGCTGCCTTCTCCCAAATTTAATGTTAACCATCTCATATACCAAGAAGTATAAAGGGAGGTGGGTGGTGATGAAACACATGACGACACTGTGCATGATGAATTTATTTGCAGCTTAGGGGGTGGTAGTTTCCTTTTTGTTTCTTCATGTGTGTCTCTGCTTTGAGGTTGAGAGAAATCTGGCATTGCCAAGCCTAGAGAAGCTGCTCACTTCTGGAGAGTGCCAGTTTCTCAGGTACCAATGGTAAGGGTGGAATAGCTACTCACTTCCATAGCAGCTGATCTGCTGGGATGTCAGCTCCATGAGGCCAGGGATTAGGGCTGTTTTGTTCACGGATGCATCCCTGGCTCTAGGAAGAGTGTCTATCTTATAGTAGGTGCTCATATTGTTGAATAAATGAGTAGGGAAGATGAAGGGGCAAAAGAGCTCTGACAGCTAATCCTCAGGAAGGGAGAGGACCGAAAGATCAGAATGTCTGAAGCCCGTGGGGATAACACACAGTTGATAAAGTGGAATGGAATGAGGGGAAAATAAATATCACAGACCTTGGGGTCAGGTCTGAGTCTCCCTATAACACATGGCAAGAAGGCTGTTTCTAAAGGTGCAGCTCAGAGAGGGGCTAAGTTTATTTGGGAGCTTTTTCCAAAGCTGCTTCCAAGCTTCTGATCATGGATACAGAGTGTCCATCTCGTTGAGGGTCCCAATCTGTCAGAAACCATAGGCTGACATGAAGGTATTCAGGACAACAAACATCCTTGGCAGATAAAACAAAAAACATCGTATACAGAGCCCTGAGGCTTCAAAATTTCTATTCAGAGGGTTAACAGAATAAAGCTTGGCTATTAGACATCTGATTTAAACCAAGATGCAGGGATCCTTGTCTTTGTCATGTTTATCTTATCACCAGCTGCTCTGGGCTTAGAGACTTCTTCTACCCTTAATCCCTATCACCATAGCACAGCCATCTTCGTACCTGGCCATTTCACGGCTGCACTGCTGTCGAAAGCTGGAAGGGATCTGGGACTCTATGCCTCTACAACATCATATCTTCAGTGTGTAGCTATCATGAATCTAAAGCTTCTGCTCTTAATCTTTATGCCAATCAGAATGACATCCACCCATGCAGAAAAACTAAGTAAAAAACTCTCAGCTCTGGCTTGTACTGGCTATATAACTTTAAGCTAGTTATTTCGCCCCTCCAAATCTTCCATTTCCTCATCATTATAAAGTGGGGATACCTACCTCACAGAGATGTTGAGAGGATTTAACTACGTAGCATACGTAAAGCACAAAATCCACAAGCATAGAACCCATTTTATATGTTTGTGTGATTTGATTAATGCCTCTTTTCCTTATACATTGCAAGCACCATGAAGGCATTTGTTTTTTTTGACTTGTCTAACAGTAGTGCTTAACATGGCCCAGGATATTGTAAGCCCTATATGTGTTAAACGAGTGAATGAATAATGAATACCAAATTCCTGGCAAATGGTAAATGCAACTGATTGTATAATGTAAATGAGCTCAAGAGATGGAAACATTTATCATTAATATCATCATATAATTTGTGTGTTGACTTTGGGAGGGAAAGCCAAGCATTGGTTTGTTGCAAATACAAAAATTTTGTTCAAGGTTACACTGCTCCACAGAAACCCTGGGTTTATTAATCCATAACTAAACCCCTCAAGGACTTTAGGTTCCAAAGGGATGATCTAAACCTTGTCTAAATGATATCTATGTATATAATTCCAGTTACCAAGGCATGTCCCGGGTTAATTGAATATACTGAGTCTGTGATACTCTCAAGCCAAATGGGGCACTTGGTGACTGGGGAAGAAATGACTGACTCACCTGCACATTTTTAGATCAAGTAAAAAATTTATACACACCCTTATGGGCCTGCCTACTAGCAATCAAGGAATTGGGTGGGGATGATCCCACATAAGAGAAGGCTTACAGAAACCAGGAGGCCTATTTCAAGTTCTTCAAAGCCAAGCCTTCCCAAGGAGATTAATATACAGTGTTCATGGATTGGTCATGGAGCAAATGATTTCCTAATAGCCCTCTGTAAGGAAAAGAGCTGTTCTGACCTATACAAAGAAGGAAAAAGGAAGCCTACAGTGGTTGATCTAGTGAGCAATTGCTGTAAATTCAGAGTGATGTGAAGTTATGATGAATGAAAAATTATTTATGTTGTAATGCTTCTTTGTGGATTAGAATATAAGGAAAAATGGCCTTTGACAAATGCCCTTCTGAAATCCTTTGACCTCCTCCCACGAAACAGTATAAGAACACTTTGAGGGAGATAAATAGGTCAACTGCATGTTTGACATAGGAAAGAGCATGAAAGGGAAAAAGGACACAGAGTGGAAAATGTTGATTGTATTCCTGGATTTTACCACTCTGTGGTGACTGTTTTGGGGAGTTGTCTTGCTCTTAATTTGGTGTTAAGAAACGCTGCAAGTTTTTGTTCTGCTTTTCTTTTAAAAGCTATGCTAAGCAGATACCTGTAGTTTTCAGGCATCTGAAATGTAGCTTAGTTTTCAAATTCCAGCTTTGCTTCCAACTACTTCTCTAATCTTGAGCAATTCATTTCTCTCTAATCTCAATTCCCCCATCTCTGAAATGGAGATAACAGCCCTTGCCCCATAAAGCTGTGATGATTAAATGGGACAAAATATCTAGAACGCCAAGAAATGCTATAAAATGTAATAATGTGTAGTATAACTGTTATTAATATGAGATGTACTCTGGACCCCAAACATCTGATGCAATCACCTTGCCTGGTTCTCTGCCAACACAGCCTCCTCAGAACCTAGACCAGGTACCTAACTTAATCATTCTTCATGAGCTCAGTCATCATTCATCAACTCTAGGAACCTTAAAGGACCTCTCCTAGCTTTAAGTACAGGTTTGAGAGTCACCTAATTCCCCAACATCCCAACCCAAGACACAAACAAGTTCACAATATGATTAGACTTAATTTGAATACCAGTCTATATTTTCTGAGTACTTTATAGAAATAACATTTAATCATCTCATACCATAGGAGGCTGGTACTGCTGTTGCCTCTCTATGGAGGAAGAAACTCAAATGATTATGTCCTAGAGGTAGGTGGGCTTGATCTCTTACATTGCTATACACATTCTTCCCTAAAAGGCTTTTCTCAGAAATAGGCTTCTATTTATTTTTCAAGGTTTGTCCAGGACTTTCCATGGAAGGCAACATTTATCCTTCTTCATCATTATTTCTCTATTTCCTTGTGTAGGCATTTATAAAGGATTTGTTACAATATACAATCTTCATAGATTAGGATTTTTGTTGAATAACATCTTGGTTTTTCAACTTTATTCTAGATTCTATCCATATATAAAGACTTAAAGGACTGTTGGATAAATGAATAATATTCCTGTTATGAAAAGAGCACTGATGGTTTAGATTTTATTATGATTAAGTATTTGAAATTAATACTCTGACAATAGATCCATATTCTGAGTCTTCATTAGAGCCCAGATGATGGAAAGTCCACATGTAGTTTTAGATTCCAAGATCTTGTCTTTTAAAAATGCATCTCATCCAGGCTAGACGAGATCCTTAATCTCCAAAACTGCCAATCCCGTCAGGTATGATTTGTACAGATGTAAAGATTAATTTTCACGTTTACTTTTATGTCAATACTCATAACCACCTGTTGATCAGTTCCCATGCATGAGACAATGAAAAGAATTCTTGCAGCAAATAATAGCCTTCATCTTTCAGGTCCTCATTTTTTTCTTCTTTCTTCAGGTTAGTTCTTATTCCTTATTTTAACTGGTATAATCCACTTGCCACTTTTGAGAAGATGTGAACCCTATCAATCTGATTGAGCACTTGCATCCAGCAAGGCTGGGTAGATCTATAATGTCCACATTAGCCTTTTCCATTAGAGGGCACTGTTTTAGCCATTTTTGCCCATCTGTAAAACTCACACACATGCAAAATTGTATCTCCAAGTGGTTTGGCTTATTGTGTCTAGGATTCAGAAATAGTAGATTCCTATATATTACTAGCTGGATTATGCAACCAGCCATGTAGAAATGAGGATACTAAAAGATATCAAAGGATTAAATGCAATAGGAGACAAATGACATCTAGTCCATTCCTTTGCCTTCAGGCAGGACTATTCAGTTAGCACTAGCATCACCTTCAGCCCTTAAGGGAGAGGGTGGGTACATGCAGCCACTCAGAGGCAGAGCCCCCATTAATCTTTCAGCTTTGATTCTCCTCCTGCTAATACTCCATTTTTCTGCTCACTTATAACAAAACTCAAAAGAATTTTACTCAATAAAGCTAGGGGAGAAAAAGAATTTTCTATACTCATAGCCACCAATTCTTTCCTTGATATTCTCTTGTGTTCATACCAATTAGGCGTTTGACTCCACAACTCCACTGACATGGCTTTTGTCAAAGTTCCAATAACTCTACGTTGCCAATTCCACTTGTTCATCCTCCATCCATTGCTTTAACTGTGGTATCTGACACAGTGATCACTCCTGTCACCTTGGGATACTTTCTTCACTTTTCCTCCAAATGATACTCTATTTCTTTCCCCTGTTACCCGACTGGGTTTTTCATTCTCAGGCTCTTTAGCTGTTTCCTCACTGTACCAAATTCTTCATTAACCTGACACTTGCCCTGATGGCTATCTGGGCAACCAGGGCCCCTAGGAGTTTCTTGTGCTGCTCTTGTGCAGAGCCAAGTTGCTCCTGCTGCTGCTTCCATATTTATCCAGGCTGCAGGGCCTGCTGCAGAGGCTTTTCCTAGTCTCTCATATGGTTCCTGGTGTTACGGAAAGCTCAGCACTTAGTCCCTGAGGCCTCATCAGAAGAATGAGAACAAGTGGTTTGAGGAGAAGGAAAGAGAAGTTTATTACTTTGCCAGCAGGGGAGGAAAGTGGTAGACTATCATTTCAAAATGCGAATTCCTGTACATAAGCAGAAATACAGAGCTTTTAAAGAGAGGGCCCTCAGTTCTAGGCTATTGTTGTTAATGATTCTAATCATCCCATCTCTGCAAAAGACAAAGCTGTGACCTCCCCCTACCTGGGAGACCTACCTAGATCTCTGCTGGTCAGGTGCCAGGCCGGGGATGGAACCACAGTTCAGCTGATCTGTCTCCTGTAATACAAAACACAAAAGACATTCCCCTGCCCCTCCTAACCACCTGCCCGAGGCACGGATACAGACCTCAGTTCCCAAAAAGAGTGGGGGAAGTTTAAGAGACAGAACATCTTTTGCCTTTTTCCAGGCCATTCCCTGTTACACTGACACATCCTGACATCCTTGTACCTCATGCCTTTACTGGTATTCTTGCACACCTGTATCAGTCAGCTCAGGCACCCATAACAAAATACTATAGATTAAGCACTTAAACAACAGAAGTTTGTTTTTGCACAGCTCTGAATGCTGGAAGCCCAAGATCAGGGGGCTAGAATGATTGGATTCTAGAAAGGGCTCTTTTCCTGGCTGCAGAAGGCCACTTTCCTGCCATGTACTCATCATGTGGCTGAGAGTGAGCCAGCAAGCTTTCCTGGTGTCTCTTCTTATAAGGATACCAATGCCATAATAAGGGCCCTACTATCACAACCTCTTGTAACCCTAATGACTTTGGTAAGGCTCTATCTCTAAATACAGTCACACTGGGGCTAGAGCTTCAACATATGAATTTTGGAGGGACTCAAACATTCAGTTCATAACACCACCTGTAAGCTCTAGTTCATAGGCTTCCATGTTGCTTCTGAGGAATAAAATATCATGGCACTTATTTGGTCACTGACACATTTGTAAGATGGAAGTGCAAAGGAATTAGTTTGTCAAAGGTGTGGACTTTAACCAATGGAAAATAATGAATCATATGGCAAATTACCTTTATTGTTCCCCCATATGGTCCGTGTTGAGAAGCAGCAGCTCCATAGGGCCCTTTGGAAGAAATCTGGGGCACTGAGCAATCAGCTTGTGTCTAAGTTGGTGGCAGCTCAGTAACACACTCCTTTCCCTGCCTCACTCCTGTCTTCTTTTGCTCCTGGGAAGGTATTACACTCTCCAATATAGTGTTTGCACATGCAGTTTTGCCTCAAGTTCTGTTTTCTAGAGGACCCAAGCTAAGGTAATTGATATAAGAAATTGTCCTTGAGAGCAAACTCTCAGGGTAGGATTTTGTCATCTGATTGTTTACCAGTCTAAGAGCAACAGGGACCACATTTCTGATAATAAACACAGTAGTGGTAATACCTGTCTCACTGTGATATACAATTGCTAAAGATTTCCCATTGTTAATTGGGATGAACTGAAGGTGGAAGAAGAGAATGCTATATTGGCCAAGAAACATGGTAATTATATGGATTCTGGTGTGGGGTTGGCTGCTTTTGATGGTATTGGCAGCATGACAAAGAGAAAATATTATAATGGGCTCATGCCATTCAACTCCCTTATCTAACTTAAAACATGATGCAAAAGTTAGACGTCCTCCCTAGTAGCTTCGAAGGAGACTAATTTCCTGCCAGAGGATAGTCCACTGAAAATCAGGCCCAGAATATGATTTTTTTTTGAACAGTACCAAAAATTTAATGGTAACATAATTAAAACACTAAATATTGATAAAAAAGTAGTTTTTGTATATAAATTGTTTTTAAAATTCTTAATTTTTTTTATTTTTTAGGCATTACCTATTGACTTTCAACATGGGAGAGAAATTCTGACAACTCTCACTTCCAGCCTTCAGTGGTCACTTGCACATTTCTCATCTGCCCTCCTCAGAATACAGTCATATCATAATTTTATTTAGAACTATATTCAGCATTTACATCATTGTGACTATGTAAATGCTATTAGAAGTGAGCTTATCTGTTATCCAAGTGTCAAAACTTCTCTTCAATATATTCAAACACATTACATTTCTACCAGGCTCTCACCTCAGAGCTTTTTGACCTGTTCTAATCTCTTAGTTACTCGCTAGGCACAGGTCTAGTTCTGGGATCTAAAGGAATCCCAGGGGTTTCCTTTTCCTCTCTCTATTCTTGGATCTCCTGTTATCTGGACCCAACATTCCCCATTCCTTGGTGTACTTGCTTGATTTGGGTGGAACTCCTCTTTCCATAGCTTCCTGATAGAGAACACATGCAGAGTATTAAGAGCTTGAATGTTTGAAAATGTATTTTACTCCTGCATTTGATTGAGTTTTGCCGATATTGAATTTCAGACTGAAAATAAATTTTCCTTCAAATTTATTATATCCATTTTTAGCCATTAGTTATATGCATTTTTCTCTAGCTTTCATGTTGCTATAGATGACTGATTTTTCTATTTTTTTAAAATACAATGTTGCCCATGATGATGATTTTCTAATTTCTGATTTTTAAAATTTCTTCTGTATCTAATTCTTTTTATTTAGAGACAGGGTCCTGCTTTGTCACCAAGGCTGGAGTGCGGTGTCCTGATCAGAGCTCACTGCAACCTTAAACTCCTGGGTTCAAGTGATTCTCCTGCCTTGGCCTCCCAAGTTGCTGGGACTAAGGTGAGCACCACCATGCCCAGCTCTCATTTTCTAATTCTTGATGCTTCAGATGGAACTTGTCATTTCATACTGGAAATTCTATAATTTCTTTGTTCCCAGGGTCCTAAAATTCTAGAATATGATTTTAAGTGTAACAAATACAAAGACGACTGAATGTGAAGTCTTAATAGGTTATCTATGTCAAAGTAAATTCCACAGTAGAGAAAGTACGGGACTCTAAGAGCTAGAAATGAGACACTTGGGTGCATGGACCTAAAATTAGTGGACCTTCTGTGTTTTTTCTTGAACTTTTCAGCCTTGCAGAAGCACCATCTTTCCCATGCCAGAAGAAAACAATTTTTGCCTAGAAATCATGCAATGACCTAACCCAAAGTATTGCAATAAATTTCCTGTTTAAGATCCGCTTTGTCACTCTTCATTGCTTCTAGACCAATGATCTCAGTTTCCACCTTAAGAAGCTGAAATAAAAAGCAAATTAAAGATGAAAGAAAATTTTAAAAAGATAAAAGCAGAAATCAAGAAAAAAACAAGCAGTAGAAAAAAATTTAAAAAGCTACAATTTGGTTCTAAAAATTAAATGAATATACCTCCCTCCTACATCAGCACAACAGAATAGGACACAACACACGCAAATAACCAATAGCAGAAATAAAAGAGGTAAAATCCTACAGAATTGAAAGGATAATAAAGGGGATATTGAAAGCATAATAAAGGGGATATTATGAACAATTTTATGCCTATATTGGCATATTATTTTGACAGTTATATTTAGAGGAAATGGAAAAATAAAATAGAAGATATGAATAGAGCTCTCTATTCACTAAAAATTGAATGTGAAATAAAAACAAAACCCATCATATCCGGATTTCTTTCCTGCAGAATTCTGTCAAATACTTAAGGAATAAAACAAATGTTACATTGAATATTTTCAGAAAATAAAGTATAAAAGATTATTTTCCAATACATTTTATAAGGTAAACAAAACCCTGATATAAAAGCCTGAAAAGGAAATTACAAGAAAGAAAATTATGACAGTAATATCTATCATTGACATAGACATAATTATCCTTATCAAAATATTAGCAAACTGAATACAGCAATATATGGCTAATGCATCATGGTCAAGTGGGGCTTATTCCAGGAATACAAGGTAGCTTAACATTTAAAAATAAGTAAATATCATACACTGTATCAACAGCATAAAGGAGAAAAATCAGGTGATTACCTAAGCATGTGAATAAAAATAATTTGACCAAATTCAACATTACTCTGGATGAAAATTTTCAACAACTTTCAATAGAAGCATACTTTCTCAACCTGGTAAAAGGCACCTATGAGAAATCTACAATTAATATTATACTTCATGAATGAAAGACTGAATATTTTCCTCCTAAAATCAAAAACAAGGCCACAGATGTGTTTGTATGTCCAAAGTCAGACTGTATACATTAAATATTAATGTGTGCAGTTGTTTGCATATCGATTATCCCTCAATAAAGGTGTTAAAAATAAGAGACCATAGCAAGCATAGAAGGACATATTGGAACCCTCATACACTGGTGGTAGGAGTGCAAAATGGTGCAGCTGCTCTAGAAAAGCTTGGCAGTTCAAGTGGTTAAACAAAATGTTCTATGATCAGTAATTCTACACCTAGGTACATATTCGAGAGAAATGAAAACCTGTCAACACAAAAACTTTTACACAAATGGAATAGTCACATTATTCATAATAAAAGGTGGAAACAACCCAAATATCCATCAGTTGATGAATAGATAAACAAAATGTGGTATATGCATATAATGGAATATTATTAACATAAAGGAATGACATACTGATGTATGCTACAACATGGATGAACCTAGGATATGTTAACATTAAGTGAAAGGAGTCAGTCACAAAATACCACATATTGTAAGTTTTTCATATGAAAGTCTAGAATAGGAAAGTCTATAGAGAAAGAAAGTGGATTAGTGGTTGCTTAGGGATAGCGGGGGATGGGAGAATATGAAGGCAGTAACTAAAGGATATGGGGTTTATTTTAGAGGTGATGAAAATGTTCTAAAATTGACCATGGTGACAGTAGCATGCATCTGTAGATATACTAAAAACCATTGAACTGTACACCTTATATGAGTGAATTGTATAGTATTTGAATTATAATCTCAATAAAGGTGTTTAAAAAAAGAAAAACAAAATCAGAAGCAAAGCAAGGATGCCACACTAATTCAACACTGTGTTGGAGGTCCTAGCCAGTACAATAAGAACTATTATATAATCAAAACTGTAGCAATTTTTATGGACATGAACACGTTGATTCTAAAATATATATGGGACCACCACCTAGAATAGCTAGAACCACAGCTATAGCTAGAAGTACAATGTTGGGGGACTTAACTACTTCATTTTGAAACTTACTATAATGCCATGAGTATTAAGAAGTGTAGGATTGACATAGGCATAGACAAATAGATTAATGAAAAAGAAAAACCCAGAAATATATACCCACGTAAAGAGTTGATTGATTTGATAAAGTTGCCAAGGAAATTCTATATGGAAAAGAAAATCTTTTTAATAAAGCTGAAACAACCGGATATGTAAAAAATAAATCTTAAACTGTACTTCACACCATACCCAGCTTTTGTGTTGGATCATAGACCTAAATTAAAAGCTAAATCTATAAAATGAAGAACTGACCATGATTAAATTGGTTATTTGAACATCATAACTAAAAATTTCTTTTTACCAAATAGTATCAGTAAGGACATCAAATGGCAAGCCACAAAATTGGACAAATTTTCACTATGTATATCTGGCAAATGCCTTGTATCCAGAATATATGAACAGCTAGTAATATCAATAACAAAACCAAAAAGCTCATTAAAAGTGGTCAAAAGACTTTACTAAACATTTCACAGAAGGCATATGCATGAATAGTAAACACATGAGAAGTTGCTTGACATCATTAGTTATCAGAAAATGCAAATTAAAACCACAATGAGTGACTAGCTTGTACTCATTAGAATGTCTGAAATGAAAAAAAGAATGACAAAATCAAGGATCGGCCAGGATGTGGAACAGCTGGGAACACTGCTATACATCACTGGTGAGTTTGTAAAATAGTATAAGTATTTGGAAAAGGTTCTATTAAAGTTTAGAAAATACTTACCCTCTGACCTAGTATTTCACTTCTAGGTTAAAAAATATTCATAGCAGCTTTATTCATAATAGCCAAAAATGGGAAATAATCCAAGTGTCTAAAAGCAAAGATAGTTAAACTTTGGTATATTCATAGAATGGAAACTTCATTAGCAATGAAAAGAAATTAACACCACAACAGCATGAATCTCAAAAACATTATGTAAAATCAAAGAAATTGGACATAAAGAATACATGTTGTACAATTTGATTTATGTGAACTTCGAGAACAGTTAATTTAATTAAAGGTGATCAGAAATCAAACAGTAGTTGTCTCCACAGGAGAGTGAGGGTATTACTTGAAAGCAGCACAAGGGAACCTTCTGGGATTATGAAAATAACTTTGTGTCTTGATTGAGGGGTGGTTATACTGTTGTATATATTTGTCAGAGATTAAACTGTACACTTACTATGTGCATTTTATGTAAATTATAACTCATTAAAAAATGCTTGGGAAAAATAAGTTCAACCATAGCTAATATAGTCCTAAATAGAATTTAGCCAGTTTTCTTGACTTCCTAAACAGCTTGAGTTAAAGATCCTGGAAAGTAGAATTTATTGGCCAGTCTGTGGCTTCTGATAGGCAACCTGCGTGTCTGTGTGCAAATTAAGACTGCTAGACTGCTGATCTCTGGTGAACTGAGACCTGGAGTGAAGGAAGAATTATTTAGATGGCTTCAGGTTGAGTAAACATGGAAGTCATTGAGAGTACATGGGAGAATTTTGCTGAGGTTTCATATTAGAGCTGTCACCAAGGATTTATCTTCCTGAATCATTCTGACACCTAGAATGTGATTGGTGTATTGCATGTTCTCAGCAATGTCAGTGATTGGAAAAAAATTATCCTCTAACCCCTGGATCAGGACTTTATTAGATTCTTAATCCTAGGGCCTAGAAACTCACCTGGTAAAGAGTAAAAAGCACAGAATTTGGAAGTAGAAAGATTTGAGTTTGAATTCTGGCTGGGCATTTATTTTCCTTCTTGTAAAAGTTACTGCCTTCGTAATCTTCTCCCTCTGGATCTGTGAATTGTGGGTAATGAATTATATGCTCCCCTTCAGATGGTTACGAGACTATTGTAAGACAATGCTCATCCTCTTGGTTCACTACAGAGTGCTAAACCAATCTGTTGCTGCTACTGGTCAAATTCTGGGGTGTAGGTCATCCTGAGCCTGCTAGAGTTGTTCTCCTGTCTAAGCTCTTTCCAATCTTATTAAAATGCTTTACCCAGGAACTAAATACCAATCAAGACATCTCTGCTTGCAGATTCTGGGCAGGGATGTCAGAACCAGACCCCGCTGAGAACTTTGGAACCTATGGGGCCTTCTAGTGGCTGCCATCCCTTTCATTTTTATAAACTTGCTCAGCAAGTTGAACCGGGCAGAATTCCCTGTTTTTTCCCCAAAGGAAGGCCCTAGTCCCTCCCCTGCCCTGGACCTTTGCCCGTGATTATTCTTTCATTGCTGTTTTCCCTATGGCCAATTACTGAGTGCTCTGTCTCTGCCTCTCTGATTCTCTGTGTGAGAGTGTATGCATTTCTCCCCAGTCAGACTTAGGGATACATAGATACCTCCCTCAGTGAGCTCTATCAGAGTAGGAACACCTGCCAATGGATGATGGTCATTTCTCCTTGTGAGACCAGCGGCTCTATGTGATTTTATTAAGGTCTTCTGGAAGGTAGAAATGATGTCAGACAGCAGAATTGGATTCCCTGGGGGGCTGTTATCAGTTTGGTAGCCATATTTCCCATTAGACAGGGGCTCCCTGAGCTTTGTAACTGCATTTCCATCATAGGTGGGAAATACCTCATCATTCTTCCATCATCTGACTTACACTATACCTCCTTATCAAAGTCAGGATACCACTGAGTGTGGGCTTGTGTTGCCATCATGCTGGGAGCCACTGGTCTTTTTAAACATTGACCAATGACTAAGAGGAGAAGATAGTTCCAAGGTGGGATTGAAAACTTTATGACTGAGTAGGGCCCCACTTTAGCAGTCGGAAGACCCCATCACGGATCTGCTTGGTCTTCATGCCATAGATGATGGGGTTGAGCATGGGTGGCACGACCAGGTAGAGGTCAGCTAGGAGGATGTGAATATGCCGGGGCACATGCTGGCCAAAGCGCTGAGTGTAGAATGAGAAGAGTCCTGGTGTGTAGAAGAGAAGGATGACACCCAGGTGGGAGCCGCAAGTGCCAAAGGTCTTAGCCCTTGCTTCCTTGGAGGAAAGGCCTAACACAGCCCGGAGGATGAGTGCATAGGAGACAGTGATACAGATGGAGTCTGTGCCCACCACCAGTGTGGCAGCAGTGATGCCATAGATGTTGTTTGGTTGGGTGCCCCCACAAGCCAGCTTCACCACAGCCATGTGCTCACAATAGGAGTGGGCCACCACCCGGCTGCAGTAGCTCAGTCTTGCCAGTAAGCAGGTGAGAAGGGTCATGAGTCCCAAGCCACGAAGCACAGCTGCAGCCCCCAGCTTGCCCACAGACTCTGGGGGCAGCAATGACCCATAGTGCAGTGGCCGGCAGATGGCTAAGTAGCGGTCAAATGCCATTGCTAGCAGGACACCAGATTCTACAGCCGAGAAGCCATGGATAAAGAACATCTGGGCAGCACAGGCCCCAAAGGCAATCTCAGCAGCGTTTGCCCAAAAAAGTGCAAGGAGCTTGGGCACAGTGGAGGTGCAGAGCACCAGGTCAATGGTGGACAACATGCACAGGAAGAGGTACATGGGCTGATGCAGGGCAGGCTCTGAACATACCACCAGGAGCACCACCATGTTGCCAAGTACTGCCAGGGCATACATGGAACAGAAGGGAAAAGCAATCCAAAAGTGGGATGCCTCCAGGCCAGGAATTCCCACGAGCAGGAAGGAGGTTGGGTTCTGTTGACTGTGGTTTGTGAATTTCATGGCCAAGCCAAAGTAGGGTGAGTAGAGAAGACCTCACTGCCTTGCTCTGAACCTTAGGAAGCCCTAAGAAATGAAGCAGCTGGGATTCATATTTATGCTGTGGCTGAATGGCAGCAGAAAATATTCAAGTTAGACTTCATGAAAAACATCCAGGATGAGAAGATTATAGGACACTGGGAAATAACACAAGGCAGAAGGTAGGTTACCATCACCAAGGTTTAAAGGAGCCCTTCCCACTTCTGTCTCATCCAATGATTCCTAGGTTGTGGGTGCTGTAGAACCCTCTCCATGGTGAAAGTATGTGGCTAGAGGCTCTTACAGATTTCCACTCTTTGCCTACACTCTAGTATTTTCTTCTGATTCATCTGCCTGCATGACAATATAAAGGTAATGTTAATGATAAATAGGCAGATCCAATGGAAGACTCAGGTGTGGTTACTTTTCAAGAAGGGAAGATCAGGACTGAAAGAAAGGCAGGGAAATCCTGGATGGACTTTTCAAGCCATTGAGCCCATAATAAACTCATGGATGAGGCTCAGAACTGAGGTTCTGACAAGAACAGCAAAACAGATGGGGTTCCGAGTCTCTGGTAAGCTGCTACAACCATAAGATTGCCTGGTTCACGTTTAGTACAAGGATCCTGTGCTTGCCTCGGGTGTCCTTTCTGGATGCTGGTAGAAACAGGTGTAATAAGGCACAACTGGTCAGTGGTGGGTGTCAGGCTGATTTGGCCACAATATATGATAAGGTAATTGAGAAATGATTATATACAAAGTATATTATCTCAAAAATCAAAGGTACATGAAATAAAGGGAATGAGAAATAAATTTTAATCATTGGGAACATAGAATTATTCTCTAAAAGCAAATATGGACTCCCATATTTGGTCAAAATGACATACTCAGCTTCTACACATCTCCCCATCTCTTCCATCCATTGTTCACACTCTACACCTCTCCTGTCTTCTCTCACCTACATTATCTTCTCATGTTTTCCTTATATGCTAGCCAGCCAGTAATTGAGAATTCAAGAGAGAAGAGAGATTAGACCAAAAATGCAGGAAAGGGGATAGTAGAGGGACAGAGATGAAGAAAAAACAATGAGATCAAGAACCAGAAATAGACATAGGAGAAGAAAAGAGAGGAAGAGAAAAATCCTTTCTCAAAAGAGCTTCTAGTATAATGGGATATGACTGTGTTCTGTTTGCTAATTGAAACAGACAGTGGAACCACCTGGACCCTCTAGAGATGGCCTATTTGCACCCCTAAGCTTAAGTTGCAGTACTCCTTTGATTTCCTAGCATCAGCTACCCATACCCAGAGATCACAGAAGACTGTTTTGGGGAGAAAGGCAGGAAGGAAAATGGTAAGGTCTCCTAACATGATCTGTAGGAAGGAACTGCCTTTTTTCTATCCCAGTGTCAACTGTAGCTGTCACTCTGATACTGAGAAAATCTTGTCCCTTTCTGACTTCTCATCCTTTCCCCCATGTGTTTCCTGTTTTCCCTTCTATGATTTCTCCCTCCCTGAATTTCCACCATCTTATCCCCAGAGGGTATTTCAGTGTTTGTGGTGGCTGAAGGGTCAGGGACAGAGAAGTCAGTGTGGGGGGACCTTGTGAAATGGTGTATGTAAAACTGTTCCACTTGATGAATGAGCACACTGTGTATTTGGCTGAGCATGTGATTGTGTCTGTGTATGTTGCTGTGCAAAATGCATGAGCAAGGCTGTGCTAAGACACAGGTACATACATTTATGTAAGACATTGTTTTTGAGGTGTCCATGCTTCAGTGCCCTTTCTCTGGTATGGAGAAAATCCAGTTGTGAATGGGATGGCCCTACTTTCTTCCCTCCCTTCTTTTCTTCCACCTCAGCCTTTTAATAATTGAATCATGTTTTCTCAGCCCCTGAACTGCTGGTTTACTACACCCTTGCTCTGGGGGCTACACAGCACAATGACTATAGCTCCTCTGTCTCTGCCCCATTTGCACAGATGGGGAAATGAAATTGGAAGAGTATGTGCTGAGCATAATGTGTGTGAATTCCAAAAGAGTCATCAAGGTCGAGATGAGGGCCTTTGGGACCTCACTTTTAGATCTCCACTAATATCTGAGTTAGATCTCACAAAAAAAAAAAACAGAGGATAAGATTGCAGGGCACTGGGAAATGATGCAAGGTAGGAGATAGGTTTCCATCACCATGTTCAAAGGAGCACTTCCCATTTCCATCTGATTCATTGATGTCTAGGCTGGGGGTGGGGGCATGGCTGTAGAACCCTCTCCAAGGTGAAAGTGAATGGCTAGAGATTCTTACAGGTTTCTACTCTCATCTGTGAGACCTCTTCTGCCTATACTCTAGTGTTACTTCTTTTTTTTTATTTTTTATTTTTTATTTTTTTTATTGTTTGTTGTTTATAGGGGTACAGATGTTTAGGTTACGTATGTTGCCCTTGCCCCCCCTTCCCCCCAAGTCCCAGTCCCAAGCATGTCTATCTCTCGGAGGGTGCGCATTGCACCCTTTGTGTATGCATATATCCGTCCCCTCCTCCCCCTCGCCCCTCCCCCTTCCCCGTCCCTCCCTACCCGACATCCAATAGATGTTATTCTTATATGTACACTTATGTGTTGTTCAGTTACTACCAATTTGATGGTGAGTACATGTGGTGCTTGTTTTTCCATTCTTGGGATACTTCGCTTAGTAGAATGCGTTCCAACCCTCTCCAGGAGTATACAAGAGGTGCTATATCACCATTGTTTCTTAAAGCTGAATAGTACTCCATGGTATACATATACCACATTTTACTAATCCACTCATGTATTGATGGACACTTGGG
>RJWJ010013268.1:0-40225 GCA_004363605.1 Indri indri
AAATAGAAAGAAATTAATTGGACAGCTAAAAATATATATAGAAAAAATTAGCCGGGCATGGTGGCGCATGCCTGTAGTCCCAGCTACTTGGGAGGCTGAGACAGTAGGATTGCTCAGCCCAGGAGTTTGAGGTTGCTGTGAGCTAGGCTGATGCCACGGCACTCGCCCCTGGCAAGAGAGTGAGACTCTGTCTCAAAAAAAAAAAAAAAAAAAAAAAAAAGAATCATAATTAAGTAGTCCAACGACTATATGCAGATAACAAAACAATAGTTTGATTTGTTTCCTGTGCTGAAAACTCAAACTTTGCTGAAGTTATTGGTGAAAACTCAATGCTAGGAGTTCATCCAACCAATTCTTAGTCATACAAAGAAAATGGGAATTTCACTTCTGGGACAAGAACTTAATGAAGTCACCATTTGACATGGCAACCAGTTACCACTGATCCCATTCTTGTGGGAGACATCTTGAACTAAATGTGACCCATCTGACCCTGGGATGTGGCTCACCTGATTAACACCCATAAACTCCTAACCACCAACTGCAGATCACTGATATAAACCTACCATTAGGCATCAAGCTAGTGAGTTTGGAACAATTAATAAGCACTATATGATGAATGTTGAATGTAAAATTACAGTAAAGTATCTCTTATAGACTACTAGTTGATGAATTAATTTTTTAAAAAGATTAAACTCAAGAAAAGACATATACTATACATTTTATTTTTATTTAATATAGTAGTCTTTATCTGCAGTTTCACTTTCCAAAATTTCAGTTACTGCTGCTCAACTATGGTCAAAAAAATACTAAATGAGGCCAAGTGTGGTGGCTCATGCCTGTAACCCCAGCACTTTGGGAAGCAGAGGCAGGAAGATGCCTTGAGACTAGGAGTTCAAGACCAGCCTGGGCAACATAGTGAGACCCTGTCTTTACAAAAAGACAAAAATATTAGCTGGGCATGGTGGCACATGCCTATAGTCCCAGCTACTGGGGAGGCTGAGGTAGGAGAATCGCTCAATCCCAGGAGTTCAAGGCTGCAGTGAACTGTGATTGCACCAATGTACTCAGCCTGGGCGACAGAGCAAGACCCTGTCTCTGAAAAAAAAAAAAAATTGAATGGAAAATTCCAAAAGTCAACAATTCCTAAGTTTTAAATTGCATGCCATTCTGAGTAGAGTGACGAAATCTTGCACTTTCCCATTTGTTAAGTGAATCATCCCTTTGTCCAGCATATCCACCCACTATGCATAGGAAAAAACATACTGTATATAGGGTTTGGTACTAACTGCAGTTTCAAGCATCCATTAGGGGTCTTGCAAGGCATCCCCTCAGATAAGGGGTAGGGGGAACTGTTGTATGTATAAATGTAGATTCATTCACCTTTTTTCTTATATAGCGCCAAAGAAATTACTTTTTTTGAAAATGTGTCTGTTGGTGAGCATCTTGCCCTTTTACCCCTCAATTCATCATCTACAATTTCCAGTTTGGTTTATTTACAGTGGAATCACATTTGTAAAACTATCTGATTTTTAAAAGATTTTTATAATTTCCCCCAAATCCTTTTTTTTTTTTTTTTGAGACAGAGTCTGGCTCTGTTGACCAGGCTAGAGTGCTGTGGCATCAGCCTAGCTCACAGCAACCTCAAACTCCTGGACTCAAGCTATCCTTCTGCCTCAGCCTCCCGACTAGCTGGGACTACAGGCATGCGCCACCATGCCCAGCTAATTTTTTCTATATATTTTTAGTTGTCTGGCTAATATCTTTCTATTTTTTAGTAGAGACAGGGTCTCACTTTTGCTCAGGCTGGTCTCGAACTTCTGACCTCGAGCGATCCTCCCGCCTCGGCTTCCCAGAGTGCTAGGATTACAGGTGTGAGCCACGAAGCCCAACCTCCCCCAAATCTTTTATAGTTATCTTCCCCATGTCTAATACAACAGATATACTTAAAAAAGTTATCTTTTTAATTATTTTCTAAAATAATATTACATAAAGAATATGGATAGGCCGGCCGTGGTGGCTCACACCTGTAATCCTAGCACTCTGGGAGGCCGAGGCGGGAGGATCGCTCGAGGTCAGGAGTTCGAGACTAGCCTGAGCAAGAGTAAGACCCTGTCTCTACTAAAAATAGAAAAAAAAAATTAGCTGGGTGTCGTGGTGTGCGCCTGTAGTCCCAGCTAGTCGGGAGGCTGAGGCAGGAGGATTGCTTGAGCCCAGGAGTTTAAGGTTGCTGTGAGCTAGGCTGACGCCACGGCACTCCACTCAGGGCAACGGAGTGAGACTCTGTCTCGAAAAAAAAAAGAATATGGCCAAAAAGCTCTTAATGAAAACTGAGTCCCCTGCCCTAGCCTTTCCACCTATACTCTCCAGAGGCAATTATTTTCAACTATTTTCTTTTGATATTTGCCTTCCTACTTCTAAAGAAACTGTTTATATGCTATATGTTGATTTATCCATTTTTGGTTGTATATATTGCCTTCCTGTTATGACAGCTGAGAATTTAGCTTTCTTATACCACACACTTCCCATCTCCCACCTTAATTTTTCCAGTATAGCTATATCACAATTTTAGGTTTGAGGTAGACAGAATTCTAAAAATGACACTCAATAGACCTCACTTGTGTATAATCCCCTCCCCTTTGAATGTGGGTAGAACCTCTGAATAAGGTCAGATAGCACTCTGTGGAAAAAAGGAGATTACTTGGTGGCCTTAATCTAATCACACAGACTTTAAAAGCAGTGAGTTTTCTCCAGATAGCAGCAGAAGAGAGATTCAGAGATTGGAGGCATGAGTATGATTTGACACATCACTGCTGGCTTTGAAGATGGAGGGGGCCACAAGGCAAGGAATACAGGTGGCCTTTAGGAGCTGAAAGTGGCCCCTCACTGACAGCCAGCAAGGCCTCAGTCCTATAACCACAAGGAACTAAATTCTGCCAACAACCTGAATGCCACTGGAAGTGGATTCTTCTCTACAGTCTCCAGATAAGACCCCAGCCCAGCGAAGACTTTGACTTCAGTCTTGTGATACTCCAGAGAACCCGGTCAAGCCTATCCAGAGTCTGACCAAAGAACTTGAGATTATAAATGCTTTCAGCCACTAAATTTATGATAATTTATGACGTGGCAATAGAAAACTATTAAATCAGTAGTCTGGTAGTCTTAAAATTAATGTTTTAAAAAGTTCACTACTAAGCCAAATAATGTCACTATAACTTTTCCTTTCCTTTTCCCTATCCCTAGAGACTTTTATTTATCCCTAGAGTTAAGAATTGCCACTGTTTGTTCATTCGCTTGCTTCAGTATGTACTTATTGTTACTTCCCCAGTATTTCAACAGCTCTGGCAAAGGCACAGCGATATGTTTTTCCGATCACTCAAAACACAACAAATAATCTGTCAGTTCCATTCTTTCCCAAACTGCCTCTCTCCTACTCTAGTCTGGACTGTTCAGTGTCAAAGATTGTTGCATAGCTATTGTCCTGGGACTTGCTTTTGCCTCTCTCCAAGGTCGTATTCCCTGTTTTCTGGATCCCATGTTTTCTTTCTTGATTTACTTCCTTCCTTTTCTGGACTATATCTACAAGTAGCTTTCTAAGAATGTGTAGGAGGTATATTTATGAATCTAGAATGGCTTTCTTTATTCTACCCTCACATTCGACTGACAGTTTTTCTAGATATGGAATTCTAGGTTGAAAATCATTTTCTCAGAATTTTGAAGGTATATTTTCATTGTCTTCTAATTTCCAATAACATTCCTTTCTATGTGACTAATTTCTCTCTTTCTTTTTTTTTCTTTTTCTTTTTCTTTTTTTTTTTTTTTTTTTTTTTTTTTTTTTTTTTTTTTTTTTTTTTTTTTTTTTTTTTTTTTTTTTTTTTTTTTTTTTTTTTTTTTTTTTTGACAGGGTCTAACTCTATCATCCAGGCTAGAGTGTAGTGACGTCATCATAGCTCACTGCAACTTCAAACTAATGGGTTCAGGTTATCCTCCTGCCTCAGCCTACCAAGTAGCCAAGACTACAGGTGCGCACTACCACAGCCAGCTAATTTTTTCTATTTTTATTAACAGTAGAGACAGATTCTCGCTCTTGCTCAGGCTGGTCTCTAACTCCTGGCTTCAAGTGATCCTCCCACCTCGGCCTCCAGAGTGCTAGGATTACAGGTGTGAGCCTGGCCCTGATTTCTTTATTCCTTTCTGGAAGCTTTTAATTTTCTTTTTATTCCCTAGTACTGAAATCTCATAATGATGAAATTTACTGTAGGTCTTTTTTCATTCATTATGATGGATACTCCATGAGCTCTTTAATTCTGGAAATTCATGCATCTCATTTCTGAGAAATTTTCTTTTATTTTTTTGTTAATTTGTTCTCTATTTCCTCTCTTTTTTTCAAACTACCATTTGTCAGCTGTAAAACCTCCTGAGTTATCTAATTTATTAATTTTTCTCTAATTTTCTATCTATCTATTTATTTATTTTTTGAGACATAATCTCACTCTGTTGCCCGGGCTACAGTGCCGTGGTGTCAGCCTAGCTCACAGCAACCTCAAACTCCTGGGCTCAAGCAGTCCTTCTGCCTCAGCCTCCCAAGTAGCTGGGACTACAGGTATGTGCCACTGTGCCTGGCTAATTTTTTCTATATATTTTTAGTTGTCTGGCTAATTTTCTATTTTTTAGTAGAGACAGGGTCTCACTCTTGTTCAGGCTGGTCTTGAACTCCTGACCTCGAGCAATCTTCTCGCCTCGGCTTCCCATATACTTTCTTTTTAAATTATTATTTATTCTTTGGGAGGCTTTCTCAATTTTATCTTCCAACCTTCTGTGTGAATTATCTATTGCTATGTAACAAATTACCCTAAAACATAGAAGTTTATAACAGTAACACTTATTACCTTACGGTTTCGGTAAGTCAAGAATCCAGGAGCAGCTTAGCTAGATCATTCTGGCTCAGAATCTCTCATGTGGTTGCAGACAAGGTATCAGCAGGGGCTGCAGCCAAATAATGGCTAGAGATGGGTCGGACTCTTGGAAATGGGAGGGTCTATTTCCAAAATGGCTGAAGGCCTCAGTTCCTCTGTGGGTGTTGACAAGACACCCTAGCTTCTCCTCACATGGGCTTCTTCATAAGGTGCTTGAGTGCTCTTAAATGGTAGCTAATTTTCCTCCACCACCGCTGCTATCTCAGGACCTGCTGGGTGATTAGGCCACAATCTTCAATGAGTAAACATATTCCTCAGTTCTGTGGTGTTCTTGGTCACACATTTATTGGAGTTTCTGAAGGGCAGTGGAGATTACTGCCAGGCATAGCATGACCTCTGTGCAGACAAGTGAACTGTACAAATTCATTACTACTCCACCAAGAAGCCCCCATAAGAGTGGTTAAGCAGGACATTGAAGTGTTGAATTGAAATCTGCACAGCATTTTACGAGTTCTGACCTGGATGGGGTAAACTTCAGTGCATTTCCTTTCTGTTGCCTCAGTATTACTGGATTGAAGAATTGCTGCCTCTTGTTAGGAGATTCATTTCATTTGCTATTCCAACTTCATACTCAAAGCACTGAGAATTTCAAGTGGAGTATATTGAGGTAGACTTCAGTTTCTTTGCATCATTTCTGTATTCAATTTTTTAAAATTCTTTCATAACGCTATTCAGTATTTTTTAACTAAATTAGCTTGAATGAACCACCCAGCTCCTGTAGAAGTCACATATAAGAACATGAGATTTCTTACTACACACAATTCAATCAGTGTGACCTTAAACAAACTTATAGAGAAACTTAAGAAGTATGGAGTTACCACAATAGTCAGAGTATGCGAAGCAACTTATGACCCTACTCTTGTGGAGAAAGAAGGTAACCATGTTCTTGATGCCTTTTGATAACAGTGCACCACCATCCAACCAGATTGTTGATGACTGGTAAAGTCTTGTAAAAATCAAGTTTTGTGGAAGAACCCGATTGTTGTATTTGCTGTTCATTGTGTTGTGGGCCTTGGGAGAGCTCCAGTGCTTGTTGCTCTTGCATTAATTGAAGGTGGAATGAAATGTGAGGATGCAGTACAATTCATAAGACAAAAGCAGCATGGAGCTTTTAACAGCAAGCAACTTTTGTATTAAGTATTTGGAGAAGTATCACGTGGCTGTGCTTCAGATAACTCTAATGGTAACAGAAACAACTGTTACATTCAATAAAACTGGGGTGCCTGACGCTATTGCCATGGAAGCCTAAAATAAAATATTGACAATTTTTACTAAAAAAATTTTTAATTGTGTATCAGGACACCATGAAGTTAAAAGAGAAAGACTGAGAGAAAATATTTTACATGCACATATGTAAATACACATATACATATATATTCATATGTATAATTCATATAAACAGTAATATTCAGAATATATAAAAGGCTCCGAAGTAAGGGACAAATGCAGAACTTCCCCTCTCATCCAACATCAGATATTTATTTATTGGGAACTGATTGTGCCAGGTACTGTGTTAGGCACTGGAAATACAATAGTGACTAACGTAGACAAAAAACAAGTAAATAAAATAAACAAGGTACTCACAGATTGTGACAAGTGCTAGGAAGAAAATAAAGGGGCAATGCAATAGAACAGAAGTCATAAACTGCTGGCCTAAGGGCCAGATGTATTCCATTCAGCATGCAGAATTCTCTTTTAAAAATTTGGGCCAGGCCGGGCGCAGTGGCTCACGCCTGTAATCCTAGCACTCTGGGAGGCCGAGGCGGGCGGATCGTTCTGAGCTCAGGAGTTCGAGACCAGCCTGAGCAAGAGCGAGACCCCATCTCTACCAAAAATAGAAAGAAAATTAATTGGACAGCTAAAAATATATATATAGAAAATATCAGCAGGGCATGGTGGCGCATGCCTGTAGTCCCAGCTACTCGGGAGGCTGAGACGGTAGGATTGCTCGAGCCCGGGAGTTTGAGGTTGCTGTGAGCTAGGCTGACGCCACGGCACTCGCCCCAGGCAAGAGAGTGAGACTCTGTCTCAAAAAAAAAAAAAAAAAAAAAAAAAAAATTTGGGCCAACATTTAAAAATCAAGATTTTATATAAAACCGTCATTTCTGACTTCTCTTTAAAAATTAGATCTGGCCACACTGGTCCTGAGTTATAGCTCTAGATGACAACAAACAGAACAAAGTAGCAGCTGCCCCTTCAAGTGGGACAGGTTTCTTAGCCAGCTTGCTTTATTCATAAGCATTATCTGCCTGGCCCTTATAGGCAACTGAGTCTGAAGATGCCATGATGGAGAGTAACTTCAAGAGGCCCACTTTAGATGGAGTATTCATGGAGGAAATGTTGGAGCAAGACCCTGAAGAATGAGAAGGAGCTAGTCGTATGTAAAACTAAGGCTAGAGCTTCATCTTCGTAAGAGCAGATTTCAAAATCTAGAAACAGTTCAAGGCCAAAACCGTAACAAGCACTGTCCACCTCCCACTTTGATCAGACTGCTTTCATTGCATCCCAGCCAGAAGCCTGAAACTCATTTCCCACTTCTGACAAACCTTCTTAATTGTGCAGACCCTAATATATCTGTGCACTATGCGCATCATCCATGACCTTGTAACAAAAAACAGAACCATAGAACAGTATTTTTTTTTCTTTCTTTTCTTTTCTTCTTCTTCTTCTTTTTTTTTTTTAAGACAGGGTCTCATTATATTGCCCAGGCTATAGTACAGTGGCTATTCACAGGCACGATCATAGCACACTATAGCCTTGAACTCCTGAGCTCAAGTAATCCTCCCAACTCAGCCTCCCAGCAGCTGGGACTACAGGCGTGCACCACTGCCCCTAGCTTGAACAGTATTTCTGATGCCACTACCCTTTCCACAAGACATTCAGGCAACTTGGCTACCCTCTGCCAAGTTTGGCTTCAACCATATCATTCAGTCTTCCACTTGAAAATTCCGTTCAGTAGTATTATAAATAAGGTCTATTCCTAGTATTTCCTTGAAGCCAGTTGAACTGCCCCAGAGTTGAAGTCTGGGCCCACATGGCCAAGCTCTGGGGCACATATGTTAACCTCTGGGGACTCATTATAAGGCCCTGAAAAGTGTTGAGTTCCAGAGAAAGAAGACAAAAGTGAGTGTACTTGGCTTTCCTCTAGCATGTTTAGTCTTCCTAGAGTGATTACTATCATAACTACAAATTTCAAGTGGGTACTCAGGGCTGCCTGATAGCCCTATTGCATTCCCCTAGTTAGTCTCCCACTCCTCAAGGAAACATTTCACATCTCTCTCCTTGAGTCTCTAAAACCCTTCTCCCACCCTCACACTGAGCTAATTTCCTTGCTCCTTATTTCACTAAGAAAATAGAAGCAGTCAGAAGAGACTTTCCTTTGTCACATCTAACATGCCACTGCATCTGTACCTTCCCACTGGTACAAATGAATGAACTGACTCCATTTGTGTACTGGACCCCATCCCTTTTCACCTACTCAAAGATTTTTCTCCAAAAATTATCACCTTCTCCTTCACTATTTTCCTCTTCCCAGATGATTTCCATCAATATACAAATGTGCTAAAATCTCTTCCCTTTTTTTTAAGACAGAGTCTTGCTCTGTGTTCCTGGGCAGAATGCAGTGGTGTCATCATAGCTCACTGCAGCCTCAAACTCCTGAGCTCAAGTGATTCTCCTGCCTCAGCCTCCCAAGTAGCTGGGACTACAGGCGCACATCACCACGCCCCTGGCTAAGTTTTTCTATTTTTGGTAGAGACAGGATCTCATTCTTGCTCAGGCTGGTCTCAAGCTCCTGACCTCGAGCAATCCTCCCATCTCGGCCTCCCAGAGTGCTAGTCGTTAGCTACCGCGCCCAGTCTCTTTCTTCCATCTGAAAGTCTCATATTTCCTATTTTCCTGCCCACCCCCCAATAGAACAAAATTCCTCAAAAGCGTTGTCTGTTCTTGCTGTCTCTGGTTCTTCTGCCATTCTCTCTTGAGCCACACCAACCATGCTCTTGTCACCACTATCCACTAAAACCGCTTGTATCCAGTCACCAATGACTTACATATTGCTAAATTAAACAGTAAACTCTTAGTTCTCATTTAACATATGGACAGAAAAGTGCAACAGAGCTCAGATGTAATGACCTCTGGTGCTGCTGAGGTTGCTTGAAATATATGGTCAGCTGGGAGGAGTTTGAGCTTGTGGACCATCACAATGGGTACATGGTTCATACCTTTCTGTTACTTCAAAACTGGTTTGGCAAATTCACAAGGAGGGCAGGGAGATTCTAGATAAAATATAGCATTCTCTTTGTCTCCTAGGAAGCCCACGTGCACCTTGCTTACCCCAGTCTTCTCATCCCAATTTCTGTGTCCATTAATTCAAGGAACCAACAGTTCCTAACTCTACTCACCCTTAGTTCTGCAAGCTAGACACTCTTGAAGTACTCTCATTTGTAATCCACCCCTGTCTCCAGAATGATTCCTGGTCCCAGTTTCTTTCTGGTTGATTTCACCTTGTTAATACATTCACTCGAATGTCTTGACTTTTTTGTCCACATGCTGTAGCCCTTCAACCTGTTCTCCATGACCAAATCAGCCACATTCTTACCTGGCCCCTCAGTTAGGTCTTTAACAGCAACTATAAAAATGAACCTATTAATATTCACACTTTTCATTCTTAATGCTCTTACTATCATGATATTTTTAAGTCACTCATAAATTTTCTTTGAAGAAGGATAGGGTTTTTTTTTTCTTCTAGTAGGTGTGAGTGTATTAACATTCAACTCAAAAGGGCTCACTCAACCTTTCCTTATTATAGTCATAATGAAAACTCACAGAGGTGAGTCAATGCATGTATTCAAACATTCTGCCAGTCTGTGCCGCCTTCCCTCCTTTTCCTCCTGTTAAAGAACCAAAATAGAAAAACCAAAGAGGAAAATGGGTCTGGAGTCTATCCTTGACTTCAGAAACTCAGTTTTATCAAGTACCCAAAGTTACTCAGATTCAGTGAGTTAGAGGACTAACTCATTAAGCAAATTCACAGCACCTCAGTTTCCTCACTTGTAAAGGGAGACAATAATATCTGCCTTATAGATCTGTTGTGGAGATTAAATGAAATAATGTATATAATGCACCTAAGACCTGGCACATAAAACTGTGCAACAGATGATGGAGGACAAATTATAAACCGTATGTAAGTTAACTGTTTACATATGAAAAATATGCCTTTCTTGTGACTAGAATATCTTTGTCCACTACTCAAGACATACTTGCCAGGATAGGATACCTGTAAAGCAATATTTTTAACCATAAGCTTCCTTGAAATGCTTCCAAACACTGTGAAATCAAGAAAGAGAAAAATAAATAAATAAAAAGAAAGGAAAAGAGAAAAAAGATTCCTTGAGGTATAAAAAATGCTGGCTGGCTGGCTTCAAAGGCTATTTCATCTAGGCCTGGTCAACAATAGCTGACAGAAGAGCACCCCTCAACGTGACCTGAACTCTCGTGTCCACCAGGCAGCAGATTCCTGTCCCTCCCAGACTCACCCTTCCTGATTCTAATACTGGTTGCTCCTACAGGTGTAGCCCGGCTTCCAGAGTTTTCTCACCTTATGCCCTGGTCTCTTGAGCACCTAAGCTTTCTCTTCTGTCCTGCCCAGGGGAGCACCATCTGTATCTGTCCTTTCCTTTGCTGAATCTGTCTCAGCACCTGCTTTGAACCCTGTTATCCTATCCTCTCTTGACTAGACACTCCTAATTCCTTCCTAGAAGGAATTTGTCCCGATTTCAGATAAATTCCCTCTAATTTGGCCCTTTTCTGATACAACTCTCTTGCCTTATTATATGAAGCCTTAGGTCAGGCTAGCTCTCACCATAACACAAGTCCACCCACTCAGGACATTGCCCACTGATAGACGTCTCAGAGGCAAATCAATAGGGGTGGGTAGTAGGGAGAGATTATGCTTGTTCTTGTCTTGACACAATTGAAACAAATGACCTCTCTCTTCCAGACTCTCCAGCGACTCGCTACAGACACCCTGACCTCCAAGCTATGCAAAGCCAAAGGGCTTCACTCCAGCTTCCTCCACAGCTGCCCTTATCATTCCTCTTCCCAGAGGAATTCACTAACAAGTCATCAGAGTTGCCCTCTCTTCCAATTCCACATGAGTTGCTTCAAAGAAAAGCTAAACCTTGAGTCTTTGATAAAACCTGAACACATCTCACTTACGTTCTCATTTTCTGGGTCTTGTCAGAGGACACAATAGGTGGCTTTCCCAAACCTGGCTGGAATGTCCTCTGCTCAATCTCCTAGGTCCCCTGGCCTCTGAGCTGCCTCTTTGGTGAACCACCTGTTAGGAGACAGCTGGAGATGCCATTCTTAGACTCCAGCAGAGGGCACTGTAGTTCTGGCTTTTCAAACAGGAGTATGAATGGTAGAATTCAGCCAAGAATGAGCTGGCCAGATCCTCTAAGCCCCTTCGCCCTTCCAAATGGACAGACCTACTGAAGTTGTAGGAATGTATCTTGGAAACAACCTGCACTGTCTTGTAACTGCAACAGATCACCATCTCCTATCCACATGAAACTAAAGGGGGAAGGTACTCATGTGCCTCATAGCTACACTCTGCCAAAGCCTAGGGAGTGAGCCCACCTCCAAGCTGGGTGACTATATCTGTACTGCAGCAGACAGGTCACTTGGTCCACTGGGCTCAGCCTTTCCGCACTCGTCTTCCCCATTGGGACTGGTCCAATCCACTGGTAGAGTTACCCAGCAAGTTCCTTTCCTCTGTGCTTCCCAAATGCTGGCCATAGGAAATGATATTACCCATTTCAGTAGTGCTCAGGGAGGCAGTGCTCTGCCTCTGGATCAAGGCAAGGATGTCATGTCACCCACCCAATTCAAGGCTGCTCCAGGTGAGCAAACACCCTTAACAGCACCCCTGTTGAGCTGTAAACAGGGGAACCCATCATGGGACTGGTTCTATCAGTCCATGTTTTCCCTTAGTCCTTGGTGTTTCCTGGAATCCCTGTAGGTTATTTCAAGGGACAGTTTAGTATGGTGGTTAAGAACATGGGCTCTGGAGCCAAACTGCTTGGGTTAACTCTTATCTCTGCCACATGCTACTCATATGACCTTGGGAAAATTACTAAAATTTTCTGTGCTTCTCTTTCCCCTTTGTTTCAACTTTATATAGTCATGCCAAGCACATTCACTAAGTATTAGCTATTTTTGTTATTCTCTTCAGAAAGTCCACATTCTCCACTTTACCTCAGCAGCCTGCAGCCAGCCCTAACTGAGTGGGTGAAGAACCTCTGTTGTACCACTTACCAACAAAATGATTGATTCGTCTACCTTGCCACAGTGGAGTTTGCTCATAAGGAGCTCGTTGCTTCCCTTTACGCAGAACATGCCCTTCCACAATAGCTGTGGCATGATTCTTACCATGCCTGCCACCCTTCACCCCAGGTGTCTTCCAAACTTTGGCAGTTTGGGGAAGGTGTAGGTTACCAAGAACATCTCCCAGCTTGCCAAAAATGGATGCAGAGTATATGCCAATCAGTACTTGACTCAGGAGGAAGGAATCCAAGTGGGTGATACTGTCCGACACACCTCCATGCACACCGTAACCATCCATATGGGAAGCTGGGAGCCTGCTGTTCGCACACTTTGAGATAATAGAGAACATCATCTGACTGTACCCTTGAGGAAAATCAGCCTGAAGCCTTAGGACCAGATAAAGAGTTCCCACTGTCACCTGAGCTCAGACCACTAGGCATATGCTCTTCTTCATTCTCCTCAGTCTACATCTATTTGTCCATGGACATTCTGCCACCTCCACTTTGCCCAAAGTCAAATGATGAAGCTCAAATGACATTGCTTCCAGGAAATGGCCCCTCGTTGCTGTAACCTGTGAGGAAGTACAAATCAGCCCCCTAGTTCAGTCCAGACTTCCAGAACTCTATGTGCTAATAAGGGCTTCAGTACTGCCACCTCTGCAAGTCCTCAACTGTACATGGAGAGGACCCAAACCATGCCCCACTCTGGTGGTGTCATTATCCCAAACAGAGGATGTTAGAGTGGATTTTGATGGAAGGGCAAAAGGGAAAGAGGAGGGACAGATGATGAATGAGTAGGGCCAAGCCAGGAAGAAGGGGAAAAAGCAGGAGCTGGGGGAAAACTCCAGAACAGAGATTGCATCCCCACCCTCCACCAGAGATGAGTCAGCAATCCTCAACAAACAATTTCCGGAAAGAATGGCAAACTCTGATCCTGTTCCTGACAAGCATCAGTAATCAAGAAAGATAAAAATCTGAAGAGTGGGACAGAGATGCTGCTCCATGAGAACAGAACAAGGGCACAGAAAATATCAGATGGAGAACTGGATTTCACTGCATCTGAGACTGGAAGAGACAAGGAAAGGGGCCCAGCCCCTTTTGGCTTGGGTGATGGATCGATGGAACATCCGAGAGACAGAAATCTGGAAGCCACCCTAGACAGCTCTCTTTTTCTCACCTCTTCACCAAATCATGCGTTTAGTATATTAAGTTTTTCTGAAACTCATTCACTCTTGTTCAGGGGTCTGACATGCAAGCTAAATCTAGCCCATTTAAGCAGAACATGACTGTATCAAAAAAATATATTGGGAAGCACATAAAAGCTACAGGAGGAATAGAGAACCAAGCTCGGTGAATAGTAACCAGAAACAATGCTCACAATCATACCACAGACTTGGTTTGGCATGAATCCTACTACCTGCAATACTATGGGGGACACTGCTTGCACCAAGGACGCTGGGCCCCGAATACTGCTGCCAGCAACAAGACGCAGCTTCACTGCTACCACCTCCATCAGACTTTGTACGTCCACTGCTTCTTTGCAACCTCATCTTTGATTCAGAATCTGGAGCAGATATGTTGGGCCTAACCCAAATCCTTAGTCCATGCCCTTGCTGCAAGAGAGGCCGGGTAAGGAAGATCTGGTCTTTTCAGCCTCTATAATGAAATACATAGGCTTTGCTTTGTAAGAGGTGATTCCCAAACATGATTAATGCTAGGTAGCCACTACACTACACTACTTTTCAGGCCCCATCCCCTGTCTTCCACTTCGCCCAGCACTCTAGGTTCCAAATCAAATAGATAACTCTCTGATGCCTCTATTTTTTTTTTTTTTTTTTTTTGTCTGTCACTCTGTCACCCGGGCTGGAGTGCCATGGCTTCATCATAGCTCACTGCAACTTCAAATTCCTGGGCTCAAGCAATCCTCCTGCCTCAGCCTCCCAAGTAGTTGGGACTACAGGTGTGTGCCACCACACCTGGCTAATTTTTCTATTTCTTTGTAGAGATGGGGTCTTGCTCAGGCTGGTCTTAAATTCCTGGCCTCAGGCAATCATCCCACCTCGGCCCCCCAGAGTGCCGAGATTATAGGAGTGAGCCACTGCATCCAGCCCTCTGATGTCTCTGTAGTGCTTCTAACACACTTGCCATTCTGCTGCCTGAAATGCTCTTCCTGATTCTACTCTGGCGCATGAACTCCTTAACCTCCAAGACTTAGCTCAAACATAACTTCCCCTACTAGACCATTTGAAGTTCTACAAATATGCCAATCCCAGGAGTGTCCACCCAGATAAAGGCCCTTTATCACTTGCACTAACCCTAAGTATCTGCCCAAAATTCTGTTAACACGAGGCCACTCAAAACCCAGGAGTCAGGGAGGAGCAAGACAGTGCTAAAGGAGATCTTGTGATCCCTCTCCTCTGTCATAGGCATGGTGATTTGATTCCCGAGATCCTGAGAATCAGATGTGAGTGGCTAGGAAAGATCCCTGCCATGTACTTGGTTGACATTGGAGACCAGGGAACCAGAGAAAAAAGCCATTTGCCAAGTACTCAGAACAAGTCTACTCTCATTTCAGACCAGAAGGAACCAGTGCCCACTAGGCTTCCCCACATTTTCTCAGAAGATGGGAATTATTCTGTGCACCAGAATAGCCACACAAAGTACCACGAAGCTGTACGGAAGGTGTTGTTAAAGACACGTAAGTATCTTGGAGTGGGAATCATGCTAGGAAAAGAAAAGATACGTCTGAGTTCCTAAAGAATGGCTGGGATATGGTGGAGCATGGTTATAGAGCAGGGAAAAAAAAGAGCCAAGAAGAGAGACTGAGAGAAGAGGGAGAAAGTAGACTTGAATGGTGGGTGAGCATGAGAAGATAAAAATTGAATCACAGCCTGGGGAACACTGACCACTTGTTTTTCCACCATCTTAGCACTTGCAGGAAGCTCTTTTGGAGATGGGCTCACTAGCAGCAGAACAAACTCTGATACATGCAATGACTTGTAGGAATCTCCAGGGAAGTATGCCATGTGAAGAAAGCCAATTCCAAAAAGATCACATACTGCCATTTATGTAACATTCTTAAAATGACAAAATTATAGAAATGAAGAACAGATCATTGATTACCAGAGGGGATGTGTGTAGCTATAAAATAGTGACTCTGGGTTGGATGGTGATGGAACTATTCTGTATCAACCTGTTAATATCCTGGTTGTGGTAATGTACTATAGTTTTGTAAGATGTTACCACTGGGGGGAATGGGTAAAGGGTACACAGGTTCTCCTTGTATTAATTCTTATAACTGTATGTGAATCTATAATTATCTCAAAATTAACGTTTAATTTAAAAAACTAAAATACTTTCAGAAATCAAAATAGCTATATGCAAAAGGAGGGGCATCTGAGTTATTTCTAATAGCAAAATTTTTTAAAGCTTATTAATAATTAGCAGGAAAACAACTAAGTCAAAAATATAACATCTACTCAATGAATGATTAGGGGCCAGGCATGGTGGCTCACATCTATAAATCCCAGTACTTTGGGAGGCTGAGTCAGGAGGACTGCTTGAAGCTAGGAGTCTAAGGCCCGTCTGGGCAACACAGCAAGATCCCATCTCTAAAAAAAATTTAAAAAATTAGCCAGGTGTGGTGGCATGCACCTGTAGTCCTACCTATTTGAGAGGCTGAGCCAGCAGGATCACCTGAACCTGGGAGTTGGAGACTGCAGTGAGCTGTGATCATGCCACTATAGTCCAGTCTGGGTAACAGAGCAAGACCTCATCTCTCACATACACACAAAAAGAATCATTAGAGATTTTTAAAAAATAACGATTACAAACACTATATAGCAAATCAGAGTATGAGACTATAATTCTAAGTTTAAAAAATATACAAATTGTATACTGGTAGAATTAGATTTATCCATATAAATAGTGAAAATATATTTTTCACTGTAAGTAAGTCTGACATTTTAAAATTTTAAAAACATCATCTAGAACATGATAGGCACTTGACAAATGATATCTATTAGCAGTATCTAAATGTGAAGTGGTATCATTTTTAAGTTTCAGAGAATTACCTGCAGTGAGCAAAGGAAGGCATTATTTCAAAGAGGAGAGAAGGGAATGAGGACGATTAGCCCAAAAAAAGAAAAATAATGAATCAGTGGACCCCATCTTACACATTTCCCAAGTGGGTTGACCACTCGTTTTTCCACCATCTTAGCATTTGAGGAAAGCTCTTTCGGAGATGGGCTAACTAGCAGTAGAAGAACCAAGACTGATTCATCTGACCATGAAGGGTGTGAGGTACTGGAATCCGGAAGTGAAGCAGGGTGTGGTGACCATGTTCCCAGGACCTCTCAGTACCTGGTCAGGCCCAGTTGCTGGGCTAGGCTTTTGCTGTCCTGAGGCAGAAAAGTGAGCAGAGAGCTTGAAGGAATTCAATAACCTGCCCTTCCCCCAACCCATTCAGTCCCCAATCAGGTCTTCGGAGTCCCCTTGACTGATGCTCAGAACTTCAGCTTCTGGCGGTCCCATGAACCAGGAGTGCGTCCAGAGGAAACCATGCCATGGATCTGGAGCCCACGCCACTGTCTCATAAAAAGCCCAATGACCAGGTTAGGCTGGGAGGGGTTAGGCTGGGGACACTGAGGGAAGTACTCCCTTCCCTCACTTAAATCCTTAGAGACTGTTTGATCTCTGCTGTTAGGGAATAGGAGAAATGTGGGTCTTACTAGAGAAAACCAGCCCCAGAATCTGGGCAGTGGTGGCATTCAAAGGAGTTAAAGACTTGTCCTTATCTTTGTGTATGACAAGTGCCTACAGTATTCCTGTGGGAGCGTAGGGATATTTCCTCTCCCCCCACCTCTGCACCCCTCCAGTCACCGTCCATTGGCAGTAGCCCTGCCCTTTCTGCCCTGAGGCAGCCTTGGCAGCTATTTTTAAGGACCTCTCGCCCTGCAGCCTGGCCTGGCTGAATCTGAGACCCTCTCTCTCCTTTCCAGGTTTATGGATCACTCTATTCTCAATGACAGAACTGTCAGTCTGTACTGAGGAGGATAAGGTGGCAGACGGACAAGATGAACTACGGAAGGAGTGCAGAGGGGGAAGGAGGGAGAAGGTGCTGCTTCAGATGGATGACTAATGGGAGCGCTCAAGAAGGCAAAGTAAACAGATTGGACTAGAAGTCACTTGTGTGCGCTGAGTGGGAGCAGGAGGGTGGTATTCTAATGCCCAGATTCCTTTGAAAGCAGATATGTAAGAGATTCCTGAAGGAGCCAGACCTCAGTGTGAGAGGTTTGAGAGGGCTCAAAGCACTGGAGGGACAACCACAGGGGTCTTGACCTCATATGGCAGGGGTCAAAGTAACAAATCTGGGAAGACACACCAGTCCTCATGATGCTGAAAAGCCTAGAGTAGTCTTGTTCTCTGAAGACCCTGCATCTTCACCTTGGCAGGGAGAAAGCCACAGGAAGCCCTCTGACCACAGACGAGAAGCCCACAGAGCCCTGAGCAGGCAGTTGCCTCCTGTACCAGGCTCTGCCACTTCTGACGCAACCCAGGGCCCAGAACAGCTGCAGAGAACAGGGAATTTTACAAAGAGTTTGATTTTATTGGTATTTAAATATATTAAATATTTCACTGAAATACATGGTACAATGTCCTCCCCCCACCCCCACAGTGGTTACATTATAAAACCAAAGCCCATGGCCTCCCATCCTGACTCCTCCACCAACTGGTGAGGAAAGGGGCAATGGTAGCCAAGAGAAGGGCATGGCTGGCACTGTGGTATGGGGAGCCAGGGTGTGGACAGGTCCCTCCCAGCTGGCAAGAAGCAGAGACGAGTCACCCAAGGCTGAGATCTTCCCACTCTGGTCTACTTACACCCTCACCCCTACCCCATGGCACCAAGCAGTCCCTTCCTCTCCAGGCGTATGGCCAGGGGCAGGGGAGTGGACTTTCTGTCTGGACCAACTAGTCTTTTCCCCTCCTTCTGCCTTGGCTAATGAAGTGCCTGATGGCCCTTTTGACTGATGCATGAAGATCCCCCAAGGCAGGAAGTACTGAGCAAAAAACAAGGCCTCTGCAGGTAGCTGGCACAGAAGGGGATATGGAAAGGCAAACCCACTGCCTGCCCCTTCCACTTCCCAAACCCAGTGACTCTGGGGACTCTGCCCTCTGCCTCTCTGTCACTTCCAAGACAAAGTGATCTTCAAGCAAAATTGAGGCTAGTGCCTTTGGCTTAAATAGGTACAGATAGAGAAACCAAGGCACCAACTAATTCAGGCCAGAGTCAAGGAGGTTGCAGGGAAAGGGGTAAAAAGAAGGCAAGGATAGGAAGGGAATCTAGAGTTCAACCTAACCCTTCTCCCAGCCCATGCAGGCTTCACAGGGGTTGGGGAGCCAGGAACATGCTAGACTCAGGCTGAAGGCTGGGGAAAGCCAAGTTTAAGGTTCCGCAGCCCCATCCCCTAGTACCAATATCAGGGTCCTCAGAGGGATCCCATGCTATCCCAGTCCCAAAGCATACCACATCCCGGGACACTATCTGGGGAACCCAGGAAATTCCTGAGCCTCTGCCCACCAAAACCCATACATACAGTTCAAGTGCATGGAGCACTGGGGCTCAAGCAGGCGCTTGGGTCCCTGCCACAGGCAGGAAGACAGTCATGCTGCACACATGGCCCCCAGACGGCACTTAGGGATTTGGCACAAAGAGGACTCCTTTCCCCAGCCACCCTCCTTTTGCTGCCACACCCCATCCCACTCCTGTGCAACCTGGGCATCTCTACATCCCTTGAAACAGAAACCCTGCCTTATTCCCAGAAGACAGAGGCCCACAGGAGAGAGGCAACCTGGGGTGGAGAGCTGAGGAGCAGGAGCACAAGGACACACAAAGACCTGGAAAACAGATATGCACAAAAAGACCAACATGCACACACAGTTACACAAACACACAGGCCCTCCCCAGTGCTAGAGACTTGGGAGGACAGGTTTGGGATCAGGGTCATCTTCCTCCATGCCCTGACCCTTTTCTATTTGGCAACAGAAGGGGTAGAGATGCTGCATGCCCCCTTGCCAGCAGACAGCAAGAGAGTGCTGAGGCAGAGTGACCTGATCCTGACCCCCGTTGGAGTCCTCAGATCATAGTCTGGCACCGCCCATGCCCTGGCCGGCCTGCTTCTTGGCACCTGCAGGTGGACTTCCAACTCCTATCATCCCTACACACATGCTTGCTTTCTGCTGGGCATTTTCACAGTACCAATGAGGCCAGACACCCTGTTCCCTGGAGCGTGCAGGAACTGAGGCTAAATCTGAGCTGTCAGAAGTCCCTTTGTTCCCCTTTGGGGACAGATCATGGGACTAGGATTTGGCAAATGGAAACATTCCCCTGAAATGTGGACACAGCTGGGTCCCCAGAGCATCTCCCTCCTCTGCGCTATGCCTAGGAGGAGGACCTGGCTGGGATGGGGAGGTGCCCAGGACCAGTGCTGGGGATGCAGGCATAGCAAAGGCAAGCATGGAATAGGCACTCCTCATGCCTGCCCCCCAGACTTTGTATAAAATATTCCCAGGAAAAAGAGGGAAAGGAAGGGCCCAGCCCTGAACCTGTTGCCCAGACAGACAAGGAAAGGGCAGGCATGGCAAGCTGCCGTTTTAATCTCTCAGGCAGGAAGGCTCCCCTGCCACTGCTGCTGCCCCCTCCCCTGTTCCCAAAAGCTGGAAGAAAGAAGAGGGAACAGCCCTACCCCAGTTAAAAAAAGAAAGTCACTTGCATAATCCTCTTGGTGTATCCCCTTGTTCACCAGCCTGAGGGCAGACGAGCATGGTCCAAGCACAGCCTGCTGAGGTGTTCCCTTTTGCAGTCAGCAGGGTCTAGAGGCTCAGTGCCCCCTGCCACAGCTCCACCCAGTGAGCACAGAGTCCACTCAATGCCCGCCTTGGTCCCTTCAGCTGAATTTGTGGCTGGGCCCTGCTAACTGCTAGGACCCCCATTGAGGAAGTAGGTGGTCATCTCCCCCTTGCCCTTCACCTTGACCACCCCTCGACACTCCAGCTGGTAGCCCTTGGCAGCTAGAACCTGGTACAGGTCCGTGGTCACCTGGGGGAGCGGGAGGGGAGCCTGCTTAGCCTGGAATCCCTCCTGCTGCATTTGCAGGGGCCCACGGGTTCTCTAGTCAGGCTAGCTCCCCTCCCCCAATCCCTGCCCCACCAACCACAGAACACTGCCACCCTATCCCCTGTCCTAGCAGACTGCAGAGACCTGAGGAAGCCCTCTGGACATACTTCACCCAGCCCCTGCTCACATCCCCCTCACCTGGATTCGGTCAGGGACCCCTGTACTGTCCATACGGCTAGAGACATTCACTGTGTTCCCCCAGATGTCATACTGTGGCTTCCGAGCCCCGATGACGCCTGCCACAACTGGGCCCATGTTCAACCCTGAGGTGGGGAGAACAAGAGATTGAGACTAGTGGGTGCTCCAGGGTCAACCCAGGTAGTCATCCCACCTCCTGGCACCTTTAGAAGGACCCAAAGAAAAAAATGGAAAAAGGACAAGTCTGCCGGTCGTAAAGAATGGAAGGTCTGGGCATCAGCTGAGGAGCTCCCCTGAGTCAAGACAGCTGTGCTGTAACAGTATCTGTGCCAACCACTCTAAGCATTTCACATTGTTTCACCCTCTCAACACCTCCAAAAGGTAGGTATTATTGTCCCCATTTTACAGATAAGATTCCTGTAGCTTAGAGAAGATGACTTACTAAAAAGCCAGTAAATGGAACAGCCGTAACTCCAGAACCCATGCTATTAATCACTCGCATCCACCAGTTCATCTGAGAGGAAGCACCTTTCACCAGACTGGCCATAGATAAGGACACAGGTATTGGAGTTTAGATAAACCTGGTTTTGAATCCCAGCTCAGCCACTAACTAGTTGTTTGACCTTGGGTGAGTTATTAATCTCTCTGAGAGTCAGTCTCTTTATCTGTAAAAGGGGATAATAATGTGAAGACCAAGATGTGCTCAAAAATGTCTAGGACAGTGCCTGATGGTCTCTGCTCTAAATATCAGACTTGGTAGAGGAGGTGAGAGGGAAGAAACCCCACAGGAGTGCTGATGGGGAATCTGTGATCCCATCCCTCATCTTCGCCCAGAGGGTACTGGGAAAACCTGCCAAGCAACCAGGCCCTCTCACCAATCTTCATCTGGAAGTTGTTGAAGGAGTGCTCGTTGATGTGCTTCATCTGCTCCATGAGCCGCATGGCGTAGTCGGCAAGGGCAGTGATGTGGGAGCGGCCCACCTGATCGTAGGTGCTGGCGTTCAGCCCGGAGGCAGCCATGTAGGTGCTACCAATCGTCTTGATCTTCTCCAGCTGCCGGAACCGCTCCTCACTGATGATCTGGACAGCACAAGGGGACCCGGCTGTCGAGATGAGCCCAACCCCCACCCTGCCCCAGTGCCCATTCCCTGCCATGCCTTGGCTCCCTTCCCCACTTCCCTGTCTCAACAGCCCCCTTTCCAGATGCTGCTCTCAGGGCAGGACTGAGGAGCCAGGAAAATAGGCAGGCTAGGACCCCCGGCCAGGATTTGGGCACACAGCTTCGGACAGTCAACTGCACCAGCTCACTCACAGAACACAGAAACACAGAAAGGATATTAAGTATCAATTATTCCAACCCTCACCTTTTGGGAAACTGAGTCCCAGGGTGAGCAAGTGACTTCCCTCCAAAACAGTGAATGGCCCATTCCTGACCTGGATATTCCAGACACTTCCTCACATTTTGCTCCAAGTTTCTCTAGTCAGAGGACCCTCTTCCTTGTTTGGTCTCATGGGGCTCTGTCAATAGACTACTGCTGCCTTCTTCAATGACATCCACCTGATACCTATCCTGTCCCCACAAAGATCCTCATGTTCTCTTTTGCTCTTCAATGATGATGGCCCTGCCCCACTGGGCCTGACCCCCTTGCTGCCTCTGATGCCTTCCTGGTTTCCTGTCCCAGCCTCCACCATACCTACCCTTACCCCTATCCTTGACATCTCTGGGTCCCATCAAATCTCCCTTTCTCCTCCCAGTACCACCTGCCCCTTCCAATCCTGGCCTTCCCTCCTTGCAAAGTTCTCTCCACTCCCCCGGTCTCCAAGTCCTCCACTCTCTGTCAGCACCAGCTGACTGGACAAGTACCTCATCAAAGTCAGCGATGATCTCATTGAGCAGCCGCAGACACTCAACGCCTTCGTTGTTTGCCTCCAGTTCCACATAGAACTCCGAGAAGTTGGCAATGGACGCAAACATAACAGCCACACACTCACACGACTGATAGTAGAGCTCATCATTTCGGCGCTCCCGGGCCAGGAAGTGGGCGGCCACGTCCTTGGGCAGGATGTTATGCAGCAGGCGCCGGTTGTATGCCTGGAGCTCCTCCATCTCCTCCTTCTCCCCTGTTGCCTGTGGACACCACACCCATCACCCATTGCCCAACATTCACAAAGGGTGGATGCTGTGGCCAAGGCTTGGAGGTGGGCGTCAGAGGGAATCACGTGGAGGAAGAAAGGCACGGACAGATGAGGCCTAAAGAACAGGCAAAGGGGTGAAGGGGTGGGTACAGGATAGGGCACAGGATAAGTATGGGCACAGAGAAGGCATGGAACCAGGCTGGGCTTAGGGTGGCCTGAGCCTTAGCCAGCTAGCAAGAGGTGCGTCTCTGGCTTGGCCCAGGCTCTGCCCCTAGGTTCCCTCATCCCCCAAAGGCCCACCCAGTCACCTGCAGTTTCCAGAGAAAGTCCAAGCGGGCAGTTGACTCCACCTGCTGGGCATGCAGATACAGCGCCAACGCAAACACCAGCAGAATCACAGGGGTCATATACTTGAGTGCCACCCTCCCTGCAGCTGGGCTGAGGGTAAGCAGAGACATGCTTGTTATCTGAAGGTGGCCTCTGGCAGCCCTCCCCTTTGCTGCTGCAGAGCCCTCCTCACTTACCAGTCCAGCCCACTGAAGGTCTCATTGGAAGAAGCCCTGGCAGGAAGATACAAGAGACAAAGTTTCCTGGGTTGCCAGGTGGAGGCGTGGAAGGGGAAACAGAGACTGCATTTACTGAGCACATACCGTAAGTCAGGCATTGGGCCTGCGCTTTTACTTATATTAATCTACTCATTAAGAACAGAGGTTATGAAAACCTCTCTTAGTGGCTCTTCCACTTACCAGCTATGTGACCTGAGACAAGTTGCTTAACTCTCTAACCCTCAGTTTCCTCATCAGTAAAACAGGGATCAGATCTAAATAACACGTGTAAAAGGCTTAGCACGGTGCCTGGCATACTAAGCCTTCAGTAAATGTTAGTTACTATAATCTTAACAACTACCTTGTCATGTAGGTGGTAGTACCATTTTGCAGATGAGTACATTGAGGCTCAGGGAAGTTAACTCACCTGTCCAAGGTCACACAGCTAATGAGCAGCAGAGCAGGGCTTCAAACCCAGCAGACTCCAGAGGCTACCACAACAAGCTATGGCCACATATCACAGGGATGGGGTTTTACAGAGAAAAAGCCAGTGTGGTGTCCCAGGCAAGGCCCTCAAGCAGGAGTCAGAAGTTTTGGTTCCTAGCCAGAGCTCTGCCACCAAGCTGTGTGACCTACAGGCGGTTAAGCCAGTGGCTATGAAAGCACCACCCAAATACAATAGGGAATTTTTTTTTTTTTTTTTTTTTTTTAACGTCTAGCCTGAAGACAGGGATTTCCCAGGACTGGAGTTTCCTTGGGGAAAGTATTTGGGGTCATGTGCTCATTTGGGGTCATGAGCTCATCCATCTCCTCCCCTTCCCCCACAGGTGAGTTGTGGCATCCCAAGGGCATAAGGGCACAGGCTCCCAGGGGTATTAAAGGGCCTAAGAATAAACTCACAAGCCATGGACGCCAAGCAGTAGGTCATAGTTGTCAAAGATGGTAGCTGGGGGACCCAGCAGAAGCAGCACCAAATAGATGAGCCCCAAGACAAAGATCATGGCCAACTTCCCGATGCTGCTGATGTGCAGGAAGACAGAGCTGGCCAAGAGACTCAGCAGCATGTTCCCGACAAAGTACTGGGGGGGACGGCAGAGGCAGCGTTGGGGGAGGGCAGAGACCATGGCACCCCTAGCAGGGAGAGCCCTGCACTCCCCTGCCTGACCTAGCCTCCCCGCCATGACCCTTGAACCCCAAAATCTTTCATCCTCCGTGCCCAGCTCCTACACCACACCAGGGTCTGTGGTTACTCCTAGACTTGGGGACTCTGATGATTTCCTAGGTCCCCAGGACCTGGCACAGGAGGGCCAATATCTGTGCCAGGACACCCGCCCCTGCCTGAACACTGCTCGGACACCTCAGGGAAGCTGCAGATGGGTGCGGTGCCCTCACACAGGGGAGCATCCAGGCCCAGAGAGTAATTGAGCTGCTGCAGGTGGCAGGCAGTGATGTCGGCAGGTGTTAAATTCAGCATCCGCGCTGCACAGGTCCGTATGGGGGTGTGGTTACAGGTGTACTGCAAAAGTCAGCAGGTATATCACAGTAACCAAGGAGGGGAAGGGTTTCAAGGTTCATGCCCAGGTACCCCAGAGGCCAAAGTTTTCACTCAGGGATGACAAGAGGTGGGGAGAACAAGGGGGAGGGAGAATGAGGTGTTCCCTGGGGGCAAAAATGTGTCTTATTCCTATCTGTGCCCCCAGTACCCAGAGCAGTACCTGGCACAGAGCAGAGATAGGAGAATTCCCACCAGCTCCTTACCATGTTGGCGATGGCAGAGGTGAACACAAGCAGTACTGAAAAGATGCCAACTGCAGTGCTGTGTGCCCGCGAGCGGACGATGCTGCGGGACAGACGTTGCAGGGCCTTAGGAAATAGCTGGAGGCAGCAAAAGACCCAGAGTCGGAGGTTGCATCGGCCAAGGAGGAAGGCCAACCAGGGACAGGGCCCAGCAGGAGAGGTGTGCTGTTCTCCTCCCTCTCCCCATGGGACCCCTCCTTGCCCTAGCCCAGCCTGCCCTCCCCAACAGCCCCGGAAGGCCCCCTACGTACAGAACCACAGGAGTACACGGCACAGGTCAGCACAGTGATGAGCAGCAGCAGGAAGATGCTGGCATAGATCCCAAGCATCAGGGTGGAGCTGGGGTGGAACAGGGCCAGGGAAGACTTTTAACCCTCGAAGATCTGAGCATCCTTGTCCCACCCTCCGGAACAGGCAGGGGTGCAGGTTCCAGGGACTGTGGGCTTGTGTGGGTGTTAGGAAGCTTCTGGGAAGTGGAGAAGAGAGAAGCTGAGTGGGGAAGGGCAGGGCTCTCACTGTGGGAAGATGAGGAGCTGGATGAAGCAGATGAAGCAGAAGACCAACAGGGCACAGGCGACATAGGCTCCGAAGCGGGGATCCACCTTCCGCGAGTACTGAGGGAGAGGAGGCCAAGCTGGGTGCTGGGCCTTGCCCTGGGGGAGTCAGGTGGCATGGGCAAGGGACTGCCAGGGGCCTCAGGGGGAAGAAGTCGTTGGCCCAATTGATGTAAATCCCTACCCTGCTCTGTGGGCCTCTCCTCATTGCCCAGAAATATCTCCTGCTCCCTCATCTGCGGTCAGCCTTCCCTGCCTCCCCCCAGCCCATCCTTCTGCCCTTGTAACCCCCAAACCTTCTTCTCCAGATCCTCTCTCTGGAAGGTGAGCAGGAACCGACGTACGTGGTCCTTGCGCAGCTGATCAATGCTGCGGGCATCAATGGCACGGCCCAGGAACTCGTCCACCTCGTCCTCAGGGTTCAGGGCGTCCTGGGCGCCCCGGCTGAGGGCAAGGGGACATGGCTTCACCAGGTGCATGAGCGTGGCCATGTGAGAAGCGATGAGGAAGGAAGGGCATAGGCAGCACCCAAGGGAGGAAGGGAGAGCTGGGGGCGTGGCTCATGTTCCCACACGACACCTCTAAAGTCCAGGCAACAGCTGGTCCCGGCTTCCCGCAGCCCTATGCCAGGGTACAAGTGCCTCCCCCTCTTCTTACCCCCTCCCCAGTAAACTGACTTACTTGTCTTTGCTGGAGTCATCGATGCCCTGGAGAAAGGGACAGCGTGTGAGAGAGGTGGAGGGCCCCAGCCTTCACCCTGCAATCCCTCCCCTGCCCCAACACTGTACTGGGGGTGTCCCCACCATATACTTTGGGGAATTTGGGACCCCTGGGATGAGACTGTCCCTTCTTCCCCAACACCAAAGTATACATGGAGACAGCGACCAGAACGAGAAAGGAAAGGGACAGAGTGTCAAGGGAGACAAGGAAATGGGGCCTAGGTCCTGGTGCTGAGGGCCCCTCACCATCTGGCGGAAAGCCTTGGAGTCCTTGGTCCGGGAGAAGGCGCGGTCAGGCACCCAGCGTGGCATCAGCCCTTCCATGGAGTTGGCCCGTGTCCGCTGCAGCTTGGCCAGCATGGCCTTCTCCTCTTTCTGCATCGGCAGCATAGGTACAGGCTCAGAGGAGGGGCCCGAGGCCTTTGCCTGCTCTTCTTCATTCGCCCCTCCCCCTGCCTGCCCCTCCCCCAGGCCCCCGCCCAGGCTCTGACCCGTTTCTGGCTGGCACCCAGGATAAGGAAGGTCTCAATGTGCTGCTCCTTGAGGTACGCATTGCGCTCGCCGCCACGGCCTGGCTCCACCTCGTAGTCCCCGTTCAGGTACTGCAGCGTGGCCCGAGTGATGTGGATGCGGCTGTGTGGGGCCAGCAGGATGAGACCCTGGCTTTCCCACCTCGCTCCCATCCCCCACCACCTGGGCTCCTCCACTCACCCAGCCCGGCCCCCTGCCTCCATGTGGTTGGCCAGGGTCACGTCGTTGGACCACACATCAAACTGCCATTTCCGCAGGCCAAGGACACCACAGTGCACGCGCCCACTGTGGATGCCCACGCGCATGTTCACATTCACACCTGTCACCTCACGAACCAGCCTGGGAGGATGCAGCTCTGGATCAGCTCCTGGCACTCTTCCCCTCCCCCAGCTCAGAGCCTAGGCCCTTCACTCCCCTTGGTACCCAGTGAGCAAGAACAGACCCAGATGCAGGGAACATGAACACAGCCTTAGATGGACATGGGCAGAGGCTACATGGGGCTCCAGGACAAATGTCTAACTACGTTCGTCAGCAGGGGCCCAGCAGCAACTTGCGGAACTGAGCTAGGAAGAGGAATCGCTGCTCTCACCTCCAGCCTGCACAACTGGCGTTCTCTCTAGCACCAGTCCCCCACCCCAGCGCTCCCTGCCCCGCCCAGGCTGGCTGGTGTCTAAGTGTGCACATGGGTCTTTGCTTAGGCTGGAGAAAAATCCACTCCCTTCCCCAGTGACAGACAGATCTCAAAGACAGAGAAACAGCCAAGACAGAGGAAAATTCCTGAGGACACATTAAATAGTAGGAGCAGCCTAGGGCGCCGACAGTTCCAGGAAGGCTGGGATTGGGGCACAGCTTACGAGATGGCCTCAATCATGTCCACCCCCATCTCCACACAGCAGTGGGCATGGTCTGCCCGCGCCTCCGGCAGCCCTGACACACAGTAGTAACAGTCCCCTAAGATCTTGATCCTCAGGCAGTGATTTTCCTGAAAGGAAAAGAGTTGGAGGGAAGTCACCTTTATTCTCTCACCCTCCCAGCCTGCCTGGCCCACCACCCTGTCTGCAGACTCTGTCTGCCCCACACCCTCAGCTGTCACCAGCAAAGCTATGCTCTTACCATGGTCAGTACCACCCCCAAACCCCAGCACCCTCACCGCAGCCAGCTTGTCAAATCGGGCAAAGAGCTCGTTCAGGGTCATGACCAGCTCCTGTGCAGTGCACTGGGATGCCAGGCTGGTGAAGCCTTCAATGTCTGCAAACAGGATGCTGTAGATGACAACAGAGGATGGATGGGCCACGTAGCCCTCAAAGACTCCCAGATACCCCACCCCTCTTGGCTTCCTGCCACCCCCACCCTACCTGACGTTGTCATGCTTCTGGATGTAGATCTTGTGGAACATCATGTCTTCTTTTTTTGTGTTGATGTCTTCTTTCATCTCCATGGCAACGTGCTGGGGCAACACCGACAGTAGCAGCCGCTCCTAGACCAGGGGTTCCAACAGGGCATCACTGTCCTCTTGGCTTCACATTTCAGTACCTCCTGGTCCCTCCACATCCCCAGAGCCCTCCCAGACTTCTCTGGAGACCTGAGTTTCCCTTCTGGACTGTGCACCCTCCCCCATGAAAGCCCTCTGCACACATACATCCCAGCCCTCCCTGACCACTCCCCACTGAGCCCCCAGATGTACTCCTGTCTATTCTTTCCCACCCCTCAGACAGGACAGAACCCCAGTGTCACAGGGCCTCTGCGATGCACAATCCGGGGGAACCATTCACATTGTGTTCCGGAGTTGGACAAGGCTGCAGATCCAAGCTACAAGTTACTTAGGGGTAAGGAGGGGGGAGGCCTGGTCAGGGAAAGCAGCCCCCACCTGCTGCCGATTCTCATGCTGCAGGTGCAGCCGGGCCTGGATGTAACCACGGGTCTCCTGAAAGGCCTGGCGCTGAGACACCTCAGCTGGGTAGTGTGTGCAGATGCCAATGACGTTGGTGCAGAGGAACAGCAGCACATTGGCACCAAGCTGCAGGAAGGTGTCAGAGGAGACAGGTGACCACCCACACACACACATACGCATACATGCACGCAGCTTGCTATGCTCTCTATGGATGCGTGCCTTTGGGAAGGAAGCCAGAGTCCTGCACTCTGAAAGTCCCCAAGCCGTCCCTGCCCTTGCAATGCTACCCACAAGGCTTTCTGCCTGGATCACTCCATGACTAGAAATGAGATCTTTTCACAGCTGCTGGAAGCAGAAGCACCAGCTAGGGCCAGGTAGATCATGGGGCCCAGCCCCACAAACAACCCAGACAAAAGACAAATGCTACTCCTTCTGCACGTGGTTCTCCTTAAGGACAGCACCCAGGAGACCTGAGCTCTATATCCTCCTGTAAGTGACCCAGGACAAGTCACTTCATCTCTCTGGGCCTCTGTTTGCTCATCTATAACCCAAAGAGGGGGGATAAGATCTCTAAAGTCCCTCCCTTCCCTGATATAACTTATTATTTTTTAAATTTTTTTTCTCTAAACAAAGTCGTTGAGACCTGATATAACTTAATAACAATAATTACTATTCTTATCGTTATGGTAGCTAGTTTGTTGTTGGCTGCCTACAATGTGCCAGGATTCTATGGGTGCCTTCTGTATGTTGTCTAATATCTTTCTTACAACTCAATGAAATAAGTAACAATATTTCATTTTAAAGGTGAAGGACTCAGGCAGAGAGAAACTAAGTAACTTGCCCAAGATCACACAGCTGGTAGTGGCTGGTGTGAGACTTGAGTCCAGCAGGATCAGACTCCAAAGCCTATGTCCTAATCCTGATGTCTGGTGCATCCCAGGTTTCCAATATTCCAACTCACTCCATTGACAAGCTCTTGAGGCCCAGCCTCAGAGCCCAGGCTGGAGAGTCATCAATTCTACTGACGCAAAGAACCCTCCCTAACTGGGGCTGGGGTCCACCATGCCTGGTCTGACCACCCCGCCAGGTATAACTCCCCCAACCATCAGCCACACCAAGCCCTCTGCCTAGGGCCCCCACCCTAGGGGTGTTCAGCCCCCAGTTATCATCAGTATTGGCCAGAGAGCAAGTCTAAGGAAGCTGGCCTCAGTGTTTCTGGAAACTCAGGAGTTAACCCAATACTTGCAGCTCTACCCCAGAGTTGGATAGGGCAGCTCCAGTTTGGGTAGAAGGGAGGGAAAGAGCATTACCTAGAAGCCAGGGGTTCTGGGCTCTGCCCTGAACCAGAACTAGTCCTGCAAACTTGAGCAGGTCGCTTAATCTTTGGGACCTCAGTTTCCTCTTGGGTAAAATTGAGGGTTAGGTCTGGCTAACCATGTCCAGCTCTGATCCTCTAGGATGGGCCTCCCAGCTTCCCTTCCCAGTCCAGCTGAGAGGCCCTGGACCGCCTGAGCTGAGCTCCCCCTCCCAGCAGCAGGGGTGAAGAGGGGGGCACGCTATGTCCCTTGGGGGTTTCTAAGAATAGCCCCCAGTGGGAGAGAAAGAAAGGGGGGCAAACCAGGCAACTTCCCTTCCTGGCCCCAGGAGCCCAAGAGGAAAATGTGAGTCACAGACAAGGGAAGGGGAAGGGGGATGAGAGACTGAAATAACTCTGTATACACACATCCCTATCTGACTGTGAGAAAAAAATGGATGCCAGGGGACCACAGGAGACGCCAAGCTGGGCCAGGGTCACTGGGTGACACTGCTCAGCGTGTCTGAACGAGTGGGCCGGTGGGGGATGAAGACTCCTTCCTATGAGCATGAGCAGGGCTGGCTCTGGGAAGGGCCTGCTGAAGGAGCTGCACAGGAGGCCACAAGCCCCCACGCCATCCAGACACCCACAAGCACAAATGGGCACAGGGAATTTTTCTCAGCTCAGAGGAGGCTGTATGGGCAGCCCTGGCCCCAAGGACTGGTATAGTGGCAGCAGCGACTTTCTCCACCAACCCAAGAATGTGCCTTCCAAGACCCACTGGGTGAGGCTGTAGTCAGGCACCCCTTGAGAGGCGAGAGGCTGGCACAGTCCTGGCCTCCCTGGGGCTGTGTCCCCCAAATCAGGCACCAGACCTGGCTCTGGGCACCATGCCAGCCGAGGGCAAGAAAGAGATGGCCACCCTATCCCACCCCCTGCCGGCCAGACAAGACGGAGAAAAGGAGGCACTATCCCTAAGCTCCTTCTCCCCCCGCAGGGCAGTCCAGCCCCAAAGTCCAGCTTGACAGCCAACCTGGAAAAGCAGATCAGGGGCTAGCAAAGGCAGAAAAGGACCTGGCTCTTTAAGAGGTCTGACAGTGCCTTGTGGGCACGTGCTCCACAAACAAACGGGCTATAAAGTTACTTTCAAAAAGGTACGTTCTGTTCCCGAGCACAGGCTGGGCGGGGAAGGGCATCATGCCAGAGCACCCAGGTTTTCACCCTGGGAGCCCTAGGCAACTTCCTCTCCATGGGTGGGGATAGGGTGGGCTACAGGCCACAAGCCTTTGGCAAGGCAAAGGCTAGTCCCTCAAACCTTGCGCAAGACAGGACAGCACTCTCTAGAGAAGGGTGCCAACAGATGGCCCATGAGGTGTGCTGACTGCAGCACCTGAAGGACCAGCCAGGGAAGACATCCTGGTCTCTGCTCCCTGGGCTGGGGGATGACATGAGATGCAGACCCCACCAACTCATGTCTTTCCGAAAGTGACTTCCCAGAAGCCCTCCACTGGGTACCATGCCCTACAGCACTCCCCATACCTCCCTGCCCAGATGAGAACACTGCCCTGTTGGGTTCTGTTCCACTCTGGGAAAGGGTGGGGCCCTCACAGCAACTTCATGAGGTATATACTATTTTTAGCCCTGTTTTACAGACTGGGAAACTAAGGCTGGGAGAGGCAAGGTTAGCTGTCTAAGATCCTGCAGAAAAGAATGCAGCCCATTGGACAACCAGGACTGCCTGTGGCCACACCCTTATTTCTCACTCCACGCAGCACCGTTGGCACCACCTCACACACTCACAAACCCAGAGGCAGCAGCCGGCACCGGAAGACAACCCCAGGGCAGGGCTGCTAGGCCCCTGGTGCCCAGCGTGAGGAAGAGGGAGGGGGTTGAGATCAGACTCTAAAGCTCTTGTCTTCCATAGTCCAACCTCATTTCAACTACTCGCAGCCTGGGGGAAAACTGACCCAGCTCTTCACTTTCCCTGTCCTCTCAGAAATGGCCTTGGTCCAGAAGAGAGGTGACTCCTCCCTTGCTGACTCCATCCAAAACCTGCTCAATCCCTCCAGATCACCCTCTAGAGCTGCTCTTCAGGGATGGCACCAAGGTCTGAGTCTCGGATGTCAACTTAGGGACAGAGATGCCCAGACATGGACACAGCCTACACAGCCTTCTCTGCCCCACCGCAGCCTGGGGCTAAACACCACATCCCTCCAGCCCTACAGTATGCCTCTACAGACTGCACTGCTGCAGGCTCAGGCCAAAGAGACTGCTGCCCAAGGTGACAGAGTACAGGCTTGGGTCTTGGGGCCATCCCTCCCATCAGCAGTGCCGTCTGCCCCAGATCCCAAATGGAGGTGACCGCTGAAACCTGGCTTCTCATCTCTTGCCCCACCTCCCAGATGTAGCCAGACATCCCTACACCCAGTGTCCACCCGTGACTCTCCAAGCCCCTTCTCAGTCCCTGCCTGGTGCCCTCCACCCCTACCCTCCCTGACCACCCACCTGCTTCCAGAGGAAGGCATCACCACGGTTGAGTTGCCAGGCCAAGATCAAATGTAGGGTGGAGAGGCCCAGGCCGCTGAGGACGGCGGCCCGCATGCGGATGGGGAGGAGCGTGTAGATGATGTAGACGAAGAACACGGGGCACCAGAGGCCTGCAGAGGGGCTGTGCGGGTTGGCTGCCAGGGCGCCCCCGACCTGCACAGCCGCCAGGATGCCCAGCACCACGTAGCTCACCACCCACATGGAGTCCTGGCGGAAGCTATGTCGGTTACACACCACCATGAGCGCCACGAAGAGGGTGGCAGCGCAGGCCAGCAGGGCCACGTAGGCAGGCTGAGGGCGGGCGGGCGCGGCGTGGAAGGCCAGCAGCACGGCTGTGAGCAGCACGAGCACCGCCATCAGCAGCGTTAGGCTGCTCTGGTTCATCTGGAAGAAGTACCGCTGGTACAGGCGCTCCAGCTTGGCCGAGCGAAACTGCTTCGACCGGAACACCTGCACCAGACGGCGCCAGCAGGATCGGCTGCGTCTGGGCACCGCGTCAGGCGCCACCTCAGCCGTCCCGACCGCCGCCGTCACCTCAGCGTCCTCAAAACCCAGGGCCACTGCCCGCAGCCCCAGATCCAGGCCCTTGCCTGGGCCGCCCCTCCGGATGAAGGCCTCATCCTGCCAGGGGCACCGAGGGGGGGCCGCAGGGGTGGGGCTGGGTGGCTCTGCATCCCGGAGGCAGCTCATGTAGCGGGGCGTGCAGAAGCCACTGGCCCGAGTCCCGTGGCGTCTCGGACGCTTCTGCCCATTGCGTTCACCCCAGGCCGTTTTCCGTTCATCCACTTTCGGGACCAGGAGGCCACTAAACCAGGACATGCTGCAGTGAGAAAAGGAATGAGACGGTATTAATTACCACCATTACAGCCACTGCCACCACTAGTAGCTCATTACCTGAGCACTTCCCACTGCCACGCTATGCTTCATACACATCGCCCTCATAAAATTGAGGTAGGCAATGGTATCCCCCTTCAACAGATGAGGGAACCAGGACATAGGGAGGTGGAGAAACTTGCCCAAGATCCAGCATCCACATAAGTGTGAAAACCAAGATTCTAACCCAGATACGTCTGACCCCAAAGCAGTACACTTGAAAATTCACCTCTTCCCTAAAAGGCACTGATTTCTTGGTGATCACAAACTCAAGTGCCTGTGTCAATGAGCAAAGCAGCCCATGGTTCAAGACAACTAGAAAGAAAGAGTTCACAGCCTGAGCCTGGGGCAAGCACCACCCAGCACCAGCCGACTGTTGCCCGTGGGTCCCACTGGGGCCAGATCTGATTTTTTTCAACAGAAGCTAAAGGAAAACTCTAGATTTTAATGCAACATCTCCCAATTTTTAAATGTTGGCAACTAATTCACATTTTTCAACACTGCAAGCCAAATAAATCACATCTGTGGAAATAGTTCTGCCTGTGAGCTGCCAATCGGTGACCTCTGTACAAAAGGGAATCTCTTTCCACATCCTTCCTCATCACACACACAATGCACACTTCACCAAGCTAAATTCAACTTCTCCCTCAGGTCACGGCTTAAATGTACTTCTGCAGGGAAGATTTCCCAGCTCCCCATCTGGACTAAGTTTGGTCCCCTTTATCCTTTGGACATTTCCTCCACAGGACCATGGCACTTATACTGAAACCCTTCCTTCTTTAATGTGTGTCCCTGCCCCTCTGACTATAAGCTCTGTGAGGGTAGGCATTATATCTACTGTGTTCAGCACTTTATTCCCAGTGCCAAAGACTGGGCCTGGCTCATAGCAGGGACTCATATGTTGAAAAGACAGAGGGAAAGCAGGCACTAGGGCATTGGCATGGGGCAGCTAACATGAAATGATAGCTAATACTGATAACCCTATGGGTCTTCATCTTCCTGACTGTCATGAGCCTCTTGCTGTTCCCCACCACACCCGCACAGGCCAGCCAGGGACCCCAGTGCCTGCTGTTCCCTCTGAACAAGAGCTCCTCCAGGTCACAGCCCAAATGTCCCCTTATCAGCAAGGCTTTCCCTGACCACCCTATTAAAATAGTAACCTCCTTTCCTGGGGCTCCCTATCTCTCTTCCTAGCTTTATGCCTTTTTTCTCCACAGCTCTTATCAGCAACTGCCATTCTATATATTGTTCTTATTTGTTCATTGGCTCTTCTAACTAGAATGTCAACTTCATGAGGGCAAGGATTTTGGCCTATTTTGCTCACTGCTATATCCATAACACTTAATAGGATCTCAGTAAATGTCCATTGAGTGGATGGATGGCTATTTGGATGGATGGATGGATGGATGGATGGATGGGTGGGTGGGTGAGTGGGTGGATGGATTATACTCCCATGCACTTTCTCTGTGCTTTAAACTTTTCAAGGTCTTTTCACATGCCTAATTCCATCTGATCTTCACCAAAACCCCATAAGGCTGGTCCTTTGGCCTCCTGGGGAAAAAACACAAAAACTGAGGTCCAAGACAGTTTTATATGGCTGGCCCAAGTTATAGAGATCATGGGTAACCGAATCAGTCCCAGATCCCAGGTTTGCTGGAAAAAGTATCTTGAACTGGAGTGGGAGGACTCCATGACAATACTTTTATTGTGTCTCCTGGCTGAGCCCAGGCCAGGAGATGATGAAGATGAAAGCACTGTCATCCATGGATGCCTGGGCCCCCACCAAGGCCACACTCCTCCATGCCCATAGGGCACCCTGAGGGGCTCCTTGTATTTAACCTGCCAAGCTAGCAGCACTGACATTTGTACTCACTAGGGGACAAGATGGGACAATACCCAGCACTTGCTACAGATGCCCAAAGAACCAGACGCTCAAGCCAGATGAGCAGCTCTCAAGCTGACACCCAGGGACCCACAAAGCAGAAGGCAGGCTGGGGACTTCTCTGTGTACCCCCAAACTCCCATTCCTGGGTTACCCTCAGCCAAGTTTTATGAGCATCCCATCTCCTATATCCTACAAAGCAGCATGCCCTTCAACCTCTTAACATCACCATCTGGGGCCGGGCGCGATGGCTCACGCCTATAATCCTAGCACTCTGGGAGGCCGAGGCGGGAGGATTGCTTGAGCTCAGGAGTTCAAGACCAGCCTGAGCAACAGCGAGACCCCGTCTCTACTAAAAATAGAAAGAAACTAGCCAAACAACTAAAAATAGAAAAAAAAATTAGCTGGGCATGGTGGTGTGTGCCTGTACTGCCAGCTACCTGGGAGGCTGAGGCAGAAGGATCGCTTGAGTCCAGGAGTTTGAGGTTGTTGTGAGCTAGGCTGACGCCATAGCACTCTAGCCCAGGCAAGAGAGTGAGACTCTGTCTCAAAAAAAAAAAAAAAAATCACCATCTGGAAGGACAGATCAGGAATATAAGACTTTTGGTCAGCCTGGTATTTGGAAAAGGTCACCAAAGAAAGCTTGGCTCTTCAAAATACTTCATTAGAAGCATCTTTGGCATAAGACCAGGTTTCAAACCTTAGCAAGATTATTTGCTACTGCACAGCCTTGAACAAGTTATTTAACCTCCCTGTGTCAGTTTCTTCATCTGTAAAATGAGGAATAATAATGGTCCTCAGGAAAGAATCTAGTCACACCTGTCATAAAGTACATATTTGATAAATATTCTTTCTTCTCCCCACCCTATAACGCTTGAACCCAAACCTCAGCCAGTGTCCAAGAGATGGAAAAATGAGAAAGTCATGAGCAAGAATATGCATCTCTCCTGCCAGTCAGATGCCTGGTTTTATCAGTCCTGTGTCCTCAGCTGTCAGTCCACCGAGCTGCTGGCGACACAGCCCAGAGCGAGGTTTCCAACCACCCCCCGTGACATTTTTGCCTCAGCTTCCTCCCATTTGCCATTCCCCTGCCTTGTTCTTATCTCTCCCCATACCCCACCCCCCAATACACACACCACCACCACTGTCCCAGACCTCTGTTCCCAAAGGCCATGTTCCCAGCCCCCTGGAAACACATCCTAGCATCTGGCTCAGACCCACAGAGGAAGGGACAGACACTGTCCAGGAGAACGCATGACCCTCCCAAGAACACTCTGACCCCCCAGGGGATAGCTTCAGAGCTCTGTAATTGTCCAACTGCAACTATCCCACCCTGGGCTGCACTCCAGGCTCTGCCCATCCTGGAGAATTCACCAGGCTCCCAACACTCCTGGCACCCCGTGCCAAACTAGTATGGCAGGGAACAGGGGAGGGCACTGTTCCAAGCTACAAAACTTCTCTGTATGGTCCTCCAACCATCACTATGACCACCTCCCTCTTCCCGAGTGTCAGGCTCCTAAGCCTTGTGCCTCTGACCCCCTCCTCCCCTGAGTCCTGGTCCCTTTGCTCGCGCTCTCTCTCGCTCGCTCTCTCTCTCTCTCTCTCTCTCTCTCTCTCTCACATGCACACAGATCTGCTGCTCCAAGCACCTCCGGCTCCCACAGCCAGAGCCATGTCCCATTCAGCCTGGCAGTCTGAGGCCCAGTGCCACCCAGACCTCAAGTCCCTCCCAAACCCTGATCCTTCAGCCTGAGACCAGAGTCTGGAGCAGGCCGAGGCCCAACCCTAAGAATGGATCTGCCCACTGCTTCACCAAACCCTCTTCGTGGCCACCTCCTGTCCATCCCGTGTCCCCAGGGCCCATCTGCCCCTGCCCTCCTTGGCAAAAAGAAAGCTCCAGGGGATTTAAAATGACTTCAGAAAGTTCATGGCAGAAGACACTGCCCAGGCGGGGCCCAACAGTGCCAGCACCACCCACCATACTGGGACGTGGGCCTCAATGCCTCAATTCCCAGCCTTTCCTGATGTAGAGGAGCCTTCCCAGGGCCTGTATCTGTAGGTTCAGCGCCTGCTGCCTCGTCCTCCCTTCCCCAGTCCCCACTCTCCCTAAAGACTACAGAGGGCTCCCAAATCCACCCCAACCAGAAGACCCCCCACCAGTTTCCTCCAGCTCACAGGGGCACTCTGGTAAGGGGAGGGTATGGCAGAAGAGTCTCCCACCGCCCGATTTCACCTCTGGCTCTTCAGTCAGGCCCCAGAACCTGCTCCCTTGCCCACCCTGCAGCAGGCCTTGGGGCAGGGGGGTGCTGACACCACCCCTTCCATTCCAAAGGTTTGGATGAGGGGAGAGAGGGGGGGCTCCCGCGGAGGGCATCCCTCCCTCTGCTCAGGCTGCCTCTCTCGCCCCTAAATACAATCACACTCTACCCCAACTCAGACACTCGGAGGCTCACCCCACAGCCCCGCTACAAGCACCTCAGGCCAGCCCCTCCCCCAGTACGCGCCGTTCCCCCTCCTCTGGGCAAGCCTGGGACTCGCATCCAGCGGAGGAAGGGAAGCATGCTGCATGCGGGGAGGGTGGGGAGCCTCGCGCCCGGACCTCGGAGTCCTTGATCCCATCTCCTCCATGACTTCCCTCTGCCAACCTCAACTGCCTCAGGCTCCCCACGAACACCGTCGAGACTACCCATCCCGGGCGCCCGTGCCACCACCAAAAAACTCGGCGGGAGCCGCGCCGGTGTGTCCCGGCCCCGCGGAGACCCGAGAGCCCCGCGCAGCCACTTCCCCAGCGCTCCCGCCGCGTCTCACCTGCCGGCCAGGGTCGGCGCCTCCCCCGGGCCCCCGCCCCGCCGCCCCCGCGGGCTCCGGCCGGCCGGCCGGCCGTCCCGCGGTCCTTCTCGGTGCCCGCGCGTCCCGGCCGTCCCGCCCGCCGCCCCGCCGTCCGTCCGGCCCTCGCCCCCTCCTTGTTGTCCAGCGCAGCCGCCCTCTACCCCGGATCCAGAAGTCCCCTCCCCGCTGGCTCCCGGACTCCCCGCCTTAAAGGCACAAGCTCCTTTTGTCTGGGCACCCGCTCCTCCTCCCCAGGAGCGGGGGCAGAGTTGCCCAGTCGGGCTCCGAGGAATTGGGTAGGGGTGGAGGAGACCGAAGAATGGGACCCCTCCCTCCGCACGCCCCCTCCTCTCCTCCGGCCGCTTCCTCCCCCAGTCCTGGGAGGACAAGCGGCTACTGTTCTGGGATCCAGACCCCGGGGGGAGGAGACCGAGCAGTCCGCCCCTCTCCCCTTCTCCGGGCCGCATCCTCCAGCATTCCCCTCCCACCCTCACCCCAGGGGTCCCCAGTCGTGCCAGCAAACCCACCCCTCACTGCGATTACCCCCCCGCCCCGCCCACCGAGGGTCGGCTTCCTTCCTGTCAGGGTCCCCAGGGGCTCAGCCGGCGCCCAGAGCCCACTCCTCACCCCTCCCGTCCTCCCTGCCTCAGGCCCAGCCCCCACCCTGCCATTCCCGCCCTGCCTGCCACTGCTGCTCCCTCCCGCGGGAACTCAGTTTAATAATTAATTAAGATTTCATTCCACAAGGCGCCAGGTGTGTGCGGCCTGCTTGCCCGCACACCACTTCTTTCCTCTTCCCCCCACTCTCTGGGGCACCGGTCCGACTCGAACCTGCTGCACCCAGAGCCCAGTAGGAGGGAAGGGGCACTGTCCCCGCTGCCCTCCAGCCCCACTCTCTCTGTGGAGCCCCTTTCCCCGCACCTGATAACCCGCGGAGTCCCTCCCCTGGCACCTTTTACCCAAAGGGTTGTGCTTCTCTGCTGGGGGCTGGGAGGGGTGCAGCTGGAGTGCATTGCTAGGTACACTAACTGAGAAATTGTTTGGGACTTTTATTTATTTCCAGCAGGAAGCAGCCTCCAGAGTTACCTGGGAGATGGGAAAATCATGTGAAAGCTGCTTTAACCCCTTGAGGATCAGAATGATGGTGGAACCAGAAAAGAGAAGAGGGTTAATTCCCAAGATATAGGTGAGTCTGACGCTAGAGGAGGTGTCATTCCAGAACTGGGAAGAAGGCAGCCTGCCTTGGCTTCCCTTTGAGGCCCCTTCCCCATGCCCTCAACCAGACCTGTAGCTCCTTCTTCCAATCCAGCCCTTCCCCAGGCAGCCCCTTCCTCAACCAAGACCCCACGACCCTGATATCTGAAGCTGCTTCCTCCTCAGCCCCAGCCCTCCCTGCAGTCCTGTGCTTCAAGGCCCAACTCCTTCCACTCCAAGTCCCCACTGGGACTCCTGAGCCCAGGACAGAACTTGAGGCAAGGAAAACAGGGGAAGAGTTAGGAAAGCCAGTTTGCATCACTTGTCAGCGATGTATGACTGCAAACTCTATACCCTGGGCAAATCACAATTACTCTCTTGGAGCCTCATCTATGACATGGGAATAAAACCATCTGCTGTGTCTTCCTTATAGGATTTTTAGGATCAGAGCGAGAAATGTTGGTTATAATGTTTAAAAATGGGAAAGTGATAGTTTATTCTGTGTGTATGGTTCTCAGTTGTGCAGGCCTGGCTTGTAATTTGACCTTTGGGGCCTCTTTGCCTGACTTCTCCCTTCAAGCAGCCAGTGGTGAGAACTCTCCAACTGGGATCAGGTATATCTACAATTTACTCTTAGAAGAATGTGTTTATGGGCCACATAGGGAAAATGCAAAGGACAATTGAAATAGATAAATGTGTGCATTATAAAATGAATTTTTTTGTTTTGGAATAGAAGGCTTTGTCCTTCATTTTACTTTGGAATGAAAAAAAATTTGGACAACAACCAAGTTAGCTGGAGAAATATGCTAGGGGTCCTTCTC
>RJWJ010013269.1:0-40228 GCA_004363605.1 Indri indri
CAAATTATCCCAACTTTGGCTATTGGGAGCTCCTTCATTTCAGGTTGGCTCACACACTCTTTGACAGGCCCCCATCCTTTCGTTTTTAGAGTAATCAAATGATTATTTTTTTACAATGTTTTTCTCTTGCACAAGTCATCTATGATACATTAAAACTGTTAATCTCCTTAACTATACTCTAATTATCACTGCAGGTAAACTTGGAAAATTATGTTTTCTTTTTCCTTAATTACTTAAGTAGCCAGATTATTCTATTTTTTCAAACTAATATTTTTCAATTCTTTTTTTTTTTTTTTTGAGACAGAGTTTTACTCTGTTGCCTGGGCTAGAGTGTGGTGGCGTCAGCCCAGTAAACAGCAACCTCAAACTCCTGGGCTCAAGGGATCCTACTGCCTCGGCCTCCTAGGTAGCTGGGACTAAGGCATGCGCCACCATGCCGGGCTAATTTTTTCTGTATATTTTTAGTCGTTTGGCCAATTTTTTTCTATTTTTAGTAGAGATGGGGTCTCGCTCTTGCTCAGGCTGGTCTCAAACTCCTGAGCTCAAACAATCCGCCCGCCTCGGCCTCCCAGAGTGCTAGGGTTACAGGCGTGAGCCACTGAGCCCGGCCTAATATTTTTCATTTCTGATTCCTTAGTCCACAGGTAATTAATTCAAATGATTGTCAAATTTTAAAAATGACTACACGTACCTACTAACTGTGGAAATCAGTGATTTAGGTAAAATATTTGGTTCTTCCACTTCCAGATACATGTTAGGATCATACTTCCTCTGATATTGGTGAGGTCATGTAACTCATGTTCCTCAAAGAATTATGAGTAGAAATAATGTTTCAAATACGAATCCGAAGTTTCTTGGGAACTCATGTTTTAAGGAAAAAATGTTTGCCGTATAGATTTTTACTGTCTAAATGTAATCTCCATGTATTTTACGCTTACCTGTAAATTGGTTCTGGCATTGCTTAAATCAGAAAATCCACCAGATTTCTTGTTATTATAGAGGAGCCGATAAATCAAATATTTTGGATAAAATCTATATTCTTGGTATAATCTCATATATTTGCTACATTTATGTCAGCCAGCAAGCCATTTTATTTTAGCTAGGGATTCTGAAGCTTACTGGCCAATAAGAATACACTTCTTTCTTTTTCATATTACTTTTGTGGATAGGAGAAGAGAGTCATATGGGTTAAAGTTGAAACAGGCAGGATGGAGAAAGAGTATTAATATATGATTATTTTAAATATAGTGCTTTATTCTAAATGTTACTGAAATTTCCAAAGTATACAATGTTTTCTGAACTTTTTTTCTATAAAGGCTCTTTATGATAATGATGTTATCTCATTATTCTGAAGGTCTATTTGGAAACATCTCAATTTTTTTCTCCCTGCCTAGTGGCAACAAGAAAGGTGATGTCAGAAAATTGCCGAGATGCAGAATCCTGCCTTGTCCGCTGTGTCTGCAGGGGCTGAGGCTAATATTTCAATGTCTTCTTCCATCATCATCATTCTGAATGCTGTTTAAGAGTTGGAGTTACTAAAGGATGGGGCACGGTCTTTCTCACTAAAAAGCACATCCCTTTGACTTGTATTAATTGCCTAAAGGAAATAATAAGTAGTAAACTTAGTGCATTTGACACAAGGCCCAAGAAGCCCTGATGTTCATGGACTGAAGAACAGTCTTTGAGCCGGCCCAATGCTTCCCTAAGTCCCATGCCTAACACTTCATCTAGCACTGTAGTTCCAAACTTTGTTAGTTTGTACTCTTAGATGTACATAGTTTTAAAAAATATGTAAGTACCTCTTCTTCAAGATTTAGACATTTTAAGGAATTTATTTTACAATATATTGTTAAGTATTTACTTATTAAGATAAAACTCTGATGATACTCATTTAAATGCACCAAATGAAATAAAAATGCCATAGTAATTTAATATCCACCATCTTCCATTAAAAAAAATACAAAGCTCTCAAAAATGGGAAATTTTATACATTCCTTTTACTCCCTCAACTTATATTTCCTTCCTGTTCATGCACATAATTTTGTTTTACTATATTTTACTATATTGTACTATATTACTATATTGTTTGCTTTAAAGTCTTTTATCAGTAACATTATAATTTATATTGCAAAAATATATATAAGGATATGAAATATTTTTGGTTATAAATTTTCCATGAATATGGGTTATAAATGTTAAAAATTACCTTCTGGAATGGGTAGCATTCATAAATATTATTAGCATACAATGTATCAGAATAAATGTATTAAAATGCTGATAAACATAGAAATTAAAATGTTATTACAAATATATATTTCGGTGATACAATTGGAGTTTTATCTTTTTAAAACTAGCTATGTATCAATTAAAAAATATTATTAGAATGAGACAGGGTCCTAATTTTAAGTTTCATAGATATATTTGTTGAGAAACTCCATTCACAGAAATAAGCAGATGGAAAAGGAAGAAGGTTGTGTTATTGTTACATTTTTACTAGCAATGTTACTTATCTTTGAATTTCTTTTGCATATATACTGAAATCAAAAATATATTTTATAATCAATTATTAGATACCTTGATTAAGTTGCCCTCCAATTTTTTTGGAAAGTAAACAACCAAAAAACATCTGGTTTGCAAAAAGGATTTGTTACCTAGCTATTAAAGTCACTCACTTTCTCAACACTTAAATATATATTCTGAGTGGGTTCTTATTTTGGCCCTTGAAATTTTGAGACCCCAGGGTAATTAAACACAGTAAGATTCATGAGCAATGTGCCTCTCTCAAAGGGAAGATTGATTTAAATGCAGACAGGCCTTCTTAACTGCAATACTGTTGCAGGATAACACATATTAGGAAAGGGCACATACATAATAGAAGAAGAAAATAGAACCCCTTACATGTCTTAATATTTCTTGGAGATTCTTCATTCCTTAATTTTAAATAATTATCAAACATCTATCCCTGCAATCAAACACATTTTAGGTGTTTGATAAATGTGGACTGAATGAATATGCTGCTTACACAATATGGTTGAAGTAATTGACTTAAACATTGTTTCTAATCAATATGATCAAAAATATTGCGATACTGTGATTTACTCAAACTATACAATGGAATAGTTTATTTAGAAAAATGAAAATATTCAAATTCGAATGTGTAATTTGCAGATGCACTGTTTCATTCATTTGTAAATAAAAATGGATAGTTTTTGATTTTTAAACTTAGCAAAATTGATTCCAAGTGCATTTTGTTAATACATATTTATTAATAAAACAGTACACTTAGCCCTAACTTGTTATGGTTAGTAATCATATATAGTAGAAAATTCATAATTCACCTGGCACATATTTGAAGGGAAAAGGAGAAAAATCAATCTTTATGCCAGACAATATATGTAAACAAAGATTATCCTCAGAAAACCAGACCTTGTGGCCCTCCTACCCATGGTAAACACAAAAGTATGTTACCTTTGAGGAGCTTTTAATCTATTGAACAGAAAACACAATAAACATTTTGAAAAATTACTCTGAAAATTATATAGGTCAAACTAGTTATAAATGAATTAAGCACATGGGGAAATTTACCTGGGTTTATTGCTTAGGGTAGACTTCATGGAGGTAAATTACCTGAAAATCTAGAAAGGAAGGGAAAGCTAAGATTAAGCATTTCTATGTCAGACACGGACACATGACATTTAATTAGATCTACACACCATCATTTGGCCTGGGTAATATATTAATTTTATATATGAGAAAACTGACAGTCAAGAAACTAGAATAATTTGCCCAAGGATAGAATCATTCCTCAGACTGAAAAAGGTGTCCTTCCCAGTACACCTGCCCCTTTCTTTTTGTTTCTTTAGCTCACTACCATAGACAACACCTGTCCCTTTCTGTTTTCCTTTCTCCCCCACATTTTCTAGTTCATTTATTTATTCATCCAATTATGCATTAATCAAAAACTAATTACCAAAATGCCCTAAATTTTCCTGGTACTGTTTCCAGATTCTAGGAACAGGATTATAAAAGATACAATACCAGTCCTTCTGGAACTTTGAATTCGGTGACAGAGACATGAACTAACAAGAGGGAGTTAACTAGCAAGACAACCACAATGCCGTTTGATAAATGCTAGTGATTGACTTGACCTAACGATACTAAGTGACTTAATTTGGAAAGCACTGAACTTCAGTCATGTGTCAGAGTGACCCTGGCAAAAGCAGGAGGTTGAAGCCTTTCCAAAGAGAAGGAATCAATGTTGGAAAAGACATGAGATGGCATGAAATGGCTGGGGAAATACGGCTAAAAGTATTTGAGGATATAAAAGGTAACTGTGCCAGGTATGTGTTTATATACATAAACAATTTCTCAACTGAAATTGGTAAACACACTTAAGTGGTCAACACCCCATTCCTATAAAAGCAAGTAAAATTAAAGCATTCTTATCTGGAATAAAAAAGATATGAAATATAGAGTCATATTTTCATAATTTGGTTAGTATATTTTAACAACTTTCTTTAGTTTGCCACATAGCTTTCCAAGATTATTTTGAGTTGTTAAGAAACTTAATTCTTAGTTTGATTGCTTGCAATTTATCATAAGACTATTTTAAGTATTAACTTGAAAGTTTTTATATACACACATATACATAATATAATACTACATGTGAAATAAAATTTAATGTGCTCATGGTAGCAATCATTGGTTTCCAGGCAATGTTTACCACACGAGGGTAAATAACATGTCCATTTCAATTGTTACAGACAGACCACTGCCCAAAATCTCTCAAGATGTACCTTTTTAAGAGAGGTAAATTAAGAATTTGAGCTCTACAAAATTTAATATTTGCTATTTCAACCACTTGAATTTTTACAGAAAGGAATTAAAAATGAAACAGTGAAAGGATGACTAAATTACACTTTCTTAAAAAGGGGTAAAATAAAAATCCTTAAGTCAGACACTTGTTTTTAATAGACTTAGAGAGAAGACTCCCAGAAGTCAACTAATAAATCCTTCTGCTCCTGAGAATAACTGCTCCTAAGCCTTCTGAAATGCATGTTATCAGCCTGGGGTTATAAAAAGTTCAAAAAATACTTCAGAGCCCTATGCTTTTATAGCCCATATTAAGATTCAGCTCAAATATTTTTATATTCTTTCAAAATAATTTTGTTTTAAGAAATAGTTGTGAGATATATTGTTTTAAGACAAGCAATTTTGTAGTCTTTCTTTCATTTATTTATAGGTATTTGGTAAAAAGCTAAAAAAAAATTGCTGCAGTGATAAGAATTTGGGGAGTTAAAGGAATACACTGAAAAGGCTGCTTATTTTCTGTTCATTTCTGATAAACGCTCAGGGGGAAAAGGCCATACGAGAAGAAGAAAAGTGGGGAGGGGGGAGAGAGAAAGAGAGAAATAGAGAGCAGAAGAGAAGGAGGTGGAGGAAAGAGATAAAGAAGAGAGAGAGGAGAGAAAAGAGAGGAAAAGAGAGGGGAGGGGAGGAGAGAGACAACATTACAATTTGCACTGTAGCACTATAACAAAGATAACAAAGATTTTCTAGGCAAGTGTTCAGTTATGTCATGCCATATGGAATGAAATTTGCAGCCCAGATGGGACTATATATCCTAGTGAATTCATGTGGATGGCATATTCAAGCTAGTTAAGTATCACTAGCTGGATTATCATCTATCTTCATATTTATCCACTTCTAGCTGTTTCTATATACTTATTTGACATCATGAGTTCTAAAAGATGCAGCAAAGATGACCCTGTGCAGATAGCCAAAACGTTGAGTTTACTCTTCCACCCTGCTCTGGGTCTCCTACTTCTTAGCAATCACAGCTGGCTGAGCACAGGATTACAGGGTTCATTCATTCACTCACTAATTTATTCAACAAATCCTTACTGAGGAGCTATGATGTGCCAGATAACAGCCACAGACAGGACAGAAATGATTAGGCAGGTGAGCCGGGGAACAGACTGCATTTTATGTCACACAAATGAGAAACTCCATCCAACAAATGTGGTCAGTTTTATCAGTGAGATCTTGGATTAGGAGGATCCCCCAAAAAGAAAGAAACTTTTAATATATTAGAGATTTTCTTCAAAGATAAAGAATTTTTTTTTACCAAAATAACCATTCATTGAGGGTGTCCCAAACAAATCAAGACATTTTTTTTTAGAATCCAGTGGGATAACTCAAGATTTGTAGCCAAGTGAGAAAAAAAAAATAAAGCACATTGAAATTGAAACGTACAATCTTCCATTTATAACAAGACAAAAATATTAAATCTGGCTTTAATTCACATTTTGATGATATGTTTTATTTCTTACATAATTTCATAAGTATATATGTATTAATGTATGTGGACTTATGCATATATGTGTGTGTCTATGTGTGCACGTGATACACACATATACACATATGTATACATATATGCACACATGCACGCATATATATTATAAATTTTTATATGGTGTCTTCATTTTTTATTCCTTCTTATTTTTAACTTTGTTTTCTCTTTACTTGAACCACATTTTTCACAAATGTTTACATGTATTAGAATGATAGCCCATTATGCCTTTTATGCTTAAATTATAAATATTAAATCATATAAAATTCAGGATTAAGAGCTATGTGGGGTTTTTTTTAGTCCTTTAACAGACAAACATTAGTTGATTAGAACTCTGTAATTTTACAAATTAATAATTTTTTATATTCTGTTAACTTTATCTCATGTTTTGAAATATATGTTATCAGCCAGGTTTTAAAGAAATCACATTAAAGCTCCAGAATAGGATGTTATTTCTTCATCTACCACTCTGTATACCTGATGCCTACATAGTTCAAGATTTTATAATAAAACCTGAATGAGTTTCTAAACTGTGATTTTATGAACATAAAAGGAGTTGAGCAATTTTGGATCCAGTCTATGACTTGAGAACCGCATGCAGACTATTATACGCTGAACTTATATTTGGATGTGCCTTGCATGTTCTATCTATAGTACAGTTTTGATGATAAATTTCAACCACTTTTTGTTCATTAGTAAAATTCTTAGGCATTTGTGACTAAACAAAAATTTCTTCTCTGGACAAGTTTATATTCTGCATTTTATTTACTTCCCAGTGTCCATATATGCTTTATGATACTTTGTATAGGAATTACTAAATCAAGGTACAAAGAATTCTCAGTCTCTTATACAGAATTTGGAATGTTTTAAATCAAAAAGCATAATTCTTAGCTAAAGTTTGAGATGTAATAAGCTTCCCAGGTATGCAAACGTTATGGATTATATGAAACATCTAATATATTACTATCAAGGACCACCACAATGCATGGCATAGAGCACGTATTGAAAAAATATTTAGGAAACGTTTGAAACATCTCCCTCTGGCAGTTTTGCTTTCCTCTGGCTCTTTTTGTGAGTTGTGTTTTTATATGAATTATCTAATTTGAATCTGTGAATAGTTCTGAGAGTTAGAAAATACTTATTCTCAGATTTTTATAGTTAGAATGAAGTACATCTAACATTTAAACCTTGGGTTTAAAGCACTACTTGGTACATAATGGGAAAGATTTTAGTGAATGAATGAATAAAACAATGACCAAATCCAAATATTCTAACTACCAATCCATATCCTTTTTATCAAATAATACTTCTTCATACTTTAGATTATTTTATAAAATGTTTTCATAGATTGTTTTTAAGTATAGAGGCACCCTTTGCAAAATCATATGCATCCACCCACCCAAATGCACGTGTAGATATATGTTCATGTCCCTGCACACGTTCAAAAAGCACTGGGAGAAATGTTACATTAATGAAAAAAAGATATACATTCCAAAGAAAACAAAGCATATGTTCTAATGCTCTTCACTGTATTCCAAACACATTGTTTACACAAAGTGATGATGTAAATGATAGGATAAAAGAAAGAGAAGAATCAGGATAGTAACCAATTCCATGCTATAAGGACTTTAAGGATAACATTAACATGAGTAGCATGGACTAATAGAAAAAATTTTTAAAAAATTACCAGTAATTTAGAAGAATGGATATCACATTCAGAATCCCATGTTTAAGGTTATAAAGATTAAAGTTTACAGGGGAACAAGGGCAATATTAGGCAAACCTGTGGCGAAGACTAAAGGAAACTTTAGGCCACCTTATTTCTTACTCTTCAAGTTCTCTACTGCCATAGTTGCTATGGTAGCAAGTGCATTAATTTTCTCCTAAATTTTACTTTTTCCAAGAATTTTATATAAAAGACAAAGCCAATCACTATCTTGTTTTATTTTTCTATGAAGAGCAGTAACAATGACTCAACAGTTACCATTTATTAAATGATATTATATGCCAAACATAGTGTTGCCCTTTATAAAACCCTCTAATAAACCCTCAATAATCATAGTAATAAACCTTCTATATATTCCTCAGTTATGTATAAAGAGTCTTAGAGAAATTATGCAACCTGTCTTCGATTACACAACTAATAAGTGGGAAAGTCACATCATTTGAAATCAGGTCTACCTGATTACAAAGCCACAGTATAAATCAAAATTACATCTTGGAACTGCTTTATCTGACATGGAATTTAATTCAATGCATAATATGAAAAAAGGATTAATAAATACTTGATTGATGACTTGATTTTGTACACGAAATAATTTTTAGGTGAGTGGCAATGTGATTAACTATTTATTTTAATTTTATGGAATTGTTCAAAAATTTTCCTGATGGATCAGATGTAGGTTGAGAAAGACAGAAAGGCATCAAAAACACCTGCAGTTGCTCAAGTTTTTGGCCTAAGCAATGAAAGGATAAAATAAATTGCCACCAAATGAGATGGAAAAGGCTGTAGGAGAAACAGGTTTGGGAAACATTCAGGTGTTCGATTTTGCACTTGTTGAGTTTGAGGTTTCTATTAGTCATCTAAATAGAGATGTCACATAGGCAGGTAGATATACAAATCTGAGGACTACATTAACATACAGACTGAAATCCAAAAGACTGGAATGAGGTCGGCAAGGAAATGAATGCAAACACAGAAGAGGTCCATGCCAGAGCCCTGGTGCATTCCAACGATAAGAGTCCTGGGGATAAGCAAAGAGGAATGCATAGGAGCAACTGATAACATTGGAGGAAGACCAAGGGAATGGTGTGTCCTAAAAGTCCAGTGATTAACATGTATGTTGCCAAGAAGTCAATTAAAATGAGGGCTGAGAACCAGCCATTGGATTTAACCACGTAGAGGTTGGCTTCAGTGAAACTTTGAGAGAAAAGCCTGATTGAACTAATTTTAAAAAGAAATGAGAGGAAAGAAATTAGGAACAGTGTGTTTCTACTGCACATTTTTAGCATATTGTTTCAAAGGGAAGCAAAGAAATGAGACAGCATCTGGCTAGGAAAGAAGGGAGAGGAGTAAGAACATGTGCTGATGGAGAGGCTCCAGCAGAGGATGAAAAATTGATGGTTTAGGATGGAAAGAGGGGCATTGCCAGAGCAATGTCATTGAGTAGATGGGAGGAGACAGGGTCTACAAGAGAAGAGACTGGCTTTAGAGGGAAGGAGTACACCACCTTCAACAACAGGTGGGGAGGCAGAGCTTGTGGGTCACTATGCTGGTAATTGTGGTGGTGGGAATCTATGCAAGTTCTTAGGAACTTAGGAAGCAAAGACATTAGCTGAGAGCGAGGTTGGGGGAGATAGTTTCGGATGTCTAAGTGAGGGACTCAATTATAGACTTGGGCCTCCTCTGGTCTACATCAGTGTAGTGTCGAAATACCATGATTTTCTATTCATGTCATGAAGTGAACAAGATTGAGAAACAATAATCCATGTAACCTTATCCTCAAAATCTGCTAGCTATTATATCATTTTTGAGAAGTCTATCTTTTCACTTTTTTTCCCACCAAATTCTATGTTGTTTTATGCTCATATCTCTTCTAAGCCCAGGCTATGTGAACAGTTTTGTGTTATCAGTGAAGCTTAATGTGTATATTAATAAACAGGTAAGGAATGAAAAGGTTAAACATCACTTGGAGAGGGTATGATCTCAGCAAAACTTCATTTTTTACACATTGACATTGAATTATTAAAAATATCTGGGATCAGAACCTCGTAACTGGATATGTAGACAGCTAAAATACTATGATCAAGTCACAGTTTTGCAGCTTACTGATTAGAAGGCCAGGCAAACAGAATTAAGTGATTATTATTTCACAATAAATTATGGGCATACATTAATTTCTTTAATTTATCTTCCTTGTACTTGACATTCATCACACATAAATACATGAAAGAAACATAAATATTAACATAAATGCAGAAATTCTTATTACAAATGCCTTCCTTTAATATCAAAAAGGCACATAATCAGTAACATGATTACAGTGCTTTGGATGGCATTATATACAATGGTAGTCACAGTCATGCAAAATAAATATTAATTTGATTGAACTGATTAGGTTCAAAGAATTGGATATTTCTTTGAATTCTGATTGTATTATTATTAAATCATCATCCTAGTACAATGGTTGAAAGTATGGTCTATAGTGTCAAATAAACTCAAGTTCAAATTCTCACTCTTCTGCTTTCTAGATAAATAAAGCTTTGACTTAGCTTCTCCTGAGCCTCAGAAGAGTGTGAATTAAAATAGGTTTTAACTTACTTGGGTGTTGTGAAAATTAAGTGAGATAACAGTTCTTAAGATCATTGACATCCTCCCACTCACTCAGAATCAAAACCTTCAACTTTCTGAATTTTTCCCCCAGTACATTGCATTGAATTTATCCATTTCTCAATTGTTTTTCTGTAGCCCCCAAATTCTTTTTTCGCTCTTATTCAAGATCCAGCTCCAGTGTCTCCTCTTTTAGGCCATCTCCCCAGTCCACAGTTATAAATCTTTTTATTTTCCCACCATTAGTTTGTATGTCAGTCATATCCCTTATCAAGATCTGTATTAGTCATGTTATTAGCACGTTGTTGTTCCTGCCCCCTCAGTTGGGAGCTCCTGGAGAATTTGCATTGTTCTTTACTGTTTCTGCCTATTCTTCACAGTAGCCTATGAGATCTGTGAACATGTAAATCAGACCATTATATTCTTCTATTCTCAACCCTGCAATAGTTTCCTATTATATTTCAGAGAAAATCCAAACTCCTCTCCAAAGGCTACAAGCCATACAATATTTGACCCTGACTTTTTCTGTGTTCTCAACTATATTCCATTAGAGCCCAACACACTATCACAGGCAACACTAGTCTCCTTGCAGTTCCAAAATCATAATGTCAATGGATAGAGTGAAGACCTATTGAGTACCTCAATATTAAAGGATCCAGAGAAATGAGGAAATACCAATAAATGAGGCTAAAAGGAGAGGCCAGTAAACACTATGCTAGGATTGGGTGTTTCCATGGCAAAGCAGCCTGCTTTTAAGCTGCTAACTGAAACACATTTCTCCTGTACCTGGATAAGTTGGACAGGAAGCCAGGTGGACTGAGAAAGGAGGTGATATTTTTCAGGCCAAACAGATCAGCCAGATCAACTGTGGTGACCAACAAAGTAATAAATTACCATATGATAATTTTCATATTCTGACTTTAAGAGAAGGTCAGAATGGGAACATAATGACAAACAACATGTGCTTGCAATTTGATACAGAGCTCAACACCAAAACCCAAAATAATTTCAGAATGCTAGATGTCAGTGTTAAGGGACACAGTGTAGCTTCTTAAAGTAAAATGTCAACATAATCCTGTGCTCAGAAATTTTCAAAATTTTTTATAAGGTGAAGAATACATTTTAAATGAAATTATATGTGGAAACTCAAGATATAAGAAGTATAAGAGCGGAATTTCTTTGTTTGAGGCAGAGGCAAAAAAAAAAAAAAAAAAAAAAATTAGAAGACTGACTGCTTGGAGTCCCTGCTGGAGCTATGCCTGAGGCATCTTGACATATCCCCAGAGTCTGGGTAATCCCTATAAACTTGCTTTAAAACACTGGCAGATATCTGAAAAGAAAGCTGTTCAGAGGTGAAAATAACTGGTCTTTGCAGTAGTCAGGGAAGGTCTATGTAGTAGTCAGGGAAAAATGGGCCCCATAGAATAGAATGTGCCCTGCCTCTCATTTCAAAGCTTTGATTTTTTTCCCCCTAGATTACAGCCATTTGGCTGCAAAACCTCTTAAACTATAGATATTAGCATATTGGAGATAACCAGGGACACCTGGCAAAAATTGTAAGTATTTTTTTATTTAAAGAAAGGTAGACAAGTTATAATTTAGAAGAAAATTAAACTTATATAAGAAAATTAAGCTGATTAAATAAGAACATACATATATAGCAAGGTTTACTCATTTTAGGAAAACATTAACAGTAAGGTAAGGGGGGGAATGCAGTTGAAAGTTTTCGTTTTTATTTTTAAGAAGGGAAAACAAGATAGCAACTATACTCTTCCATAACTACTTTGGGGAAAAAAATAAATTGCAACGAAGAGGAGGTATGATAGTAAACATACCATTGCATCCAATACCTATCTATTTAAATCAAATGGGAGATTAGCCTTCCAGCCAGCTCTAAGTGGAAGTGTGAATAGGAAAGCAATCTTATGGGGTCCCTCAAGAGGAATAATTCAGTTTATTTAGAGATGTGAGATTGTCAAGAGGCATTTAAAATAGTGAAAATAGAAATGCTCAAAATGTATAAAATGAATTAAAAGTAGATAAAAAGGAATGTGTTATGAGAAATACAAACTAGTATTAATAAATGTTCACTAATATCATTAGTTTACAAATGCTTACAAATATAAGCAGTTAAATGACTTCCAAAATATGTCAGAGTAACTGACACATATAGTATAAGACTTCTACCACATCATGTCTTCACAGTGCAGCTGTAGTATATCAATGATTGTATCTTACAGGTGTGTGGGTACGGTACCTAAAACCAGACATACAAAAGATGAACAAATATTATAATGATCTAGATAGGTCTCAGGACCTTTTCTTACATAAATTCAAGGCAAAAAAACCCTGACATAGAATGGAATTAACTCATTTTTTCTTCCTACTAGAATTATGGAGGCTCTATACATAGAAGAATTTTGTTTTGCTAATCATTATAACTTCAGGGTTTAACAATTCCTCATATAAAGTAGCAGTTCAGTAAATATGCGTTGAATGAATGAACCCCAGTTGGCATACACAAGCCAAAGCATCAACACCATTCCCTGACTGGTCAGTAAGATGTCCACCTTAAATAAGCTACTTTGCATGGTTGAAATATGGACTTGCCCTAAAATGGATGTTAACTTTTAAGAAGAAAACATTGGTTATCCTCCAATAGGTAACACATTGTAGTTTTTGGGAAAATAGAAACATAACAATATATGGTGATCAAAACAAACTATAAAAGTTAAGGGATTGATTTTTGTAATTAATCAGTAGGGGTGATTAGGGAAGGGGGAACCCTTAAAACATAGTTGGGTAGCGTTAGGTTTTTCCACTCAAATTAAAAGTAGACCAAAGCAAGTTAAAAAAAAATGAGTACAAGCAATAAGAACCATGGGGGTAGTTAAAATTCAGTTTGGAGGTAGCCCAAAAAAGAAATGAATATTCAATTTTAAATTCTTATTTTTAATATCAACTTCAAATTCCTAAAATGACTCTGTGTGTACGTGTGCAGAAATGAGTGAGAGAAAAGGATAAGTCAGTTTATCATACAATCAATCCTTATGTCATGAATATGTTGTAATTATCATTCAGTATAAAATATAAATGTTCATGCAATAATTATTTTATTGAAACATTCAGACACAGTGCAATATCTCACTCTCATACTCCCAGATCACCCTGATTATAATTTTATTAGAAGGCTTATAATTGTATTTCTTATATTAGGATTATTTGTATATTCATCTCCCTCAATTCTCTGTCAGTTCTCTTAAAGAGCATGGATAATGGCTTATTAACCTTTAGCACTAAGACATTGATAGTTGAATCATAAGATGTGGCAGACAAGTCTATATTTTAGCCTCTATGTCTATAAACTGACACCCTAAGCTTCACAAAAGTAAGGACTCTCCCTCGAGACTATATGTTCTATGCCTAGAAGGAGTTGACACAATATTTATTGAAATTAATTATAAATATTTTTAATTTTTGTGTTGTTATTACGACCCATAGACATCAGGATATATAGAGTATGATTTAGTGATGCACATTGGTTCAAGGAAGTTATAGAAAGATGCTTAAATAGATTTCAACTTAGATAAATCAGAACACCAGAACATTTTTTACATTAAAATTATTATGTGTTAGCTAAAAATATCATGTTTTTGAGTTTGGAGTCTATTTTGAATAGAGAAGTGTTAACCACATCACTTTCCACCTAAGATGTGATGAAAATAAGACTGTGATATTGAGGTTAAAGAAGGTAAATTTTACTTGGTATTCTTTTATCTCCCATAAAAAAGGCAGCTACATTTTGGGCACTATTGAAATAGCTACAAAGAATTCAAACGAACAACCTACAGTAAAAAATATATTTTTTTTTTACTATTTTCTTGATCAGAAAATTATGCCAACAATCCTTTATAAAGAATCACCCGTAACATTATTTTGTACTAATTGATTGTTGCACTTAACCTGTCTTTCCCTTACCAAGGGAATAGATTCCATGTGAAATGGTGACTAGGAAAGCACAGGTGCAATGAAAGGAACAGGTGGTTTGGAAAGTAGATATTCATATCTACACGCACTTAACAGCAAAATATGCTCTTCTTAGAGTTGCGGACAACTGTATATAACCTTCTACATATAATTCCGGTGCTTGTTTTACATTACCCAGATGCCAACTTGCAAATCCAGAAAAATATACAGTAGATTTGTGCTTGTTAATTTCTACTTACCCCATTCTTTAATTATTAACTTCTTGGATTCTGGGCCAGTCCAATCCCATACTCTGTAAATTATTTTAGCATTTGTCCAAGGTCACAATTTTATATGTATATAATAATGATAAGAAAATGTCTTAAAGATTTATACCCTCCAAATTTTACTACAGACAGCAACTAGAATATAGACAAGGATATACTCCTTTACCAGTTTTGGCCTTTTTCAGAATTTTGATAATGGAAGTAACTACTTCTAAGTTATAGGTTATATAAATTAAAAACTCAATATGTTAAATATAATATCAATTGGCAAAAATTAAAGAGGTTAGGAAATGCTGCTTTGAACAATATTATTAAAAATTAAAGACTAGCTTGTCTGTTAAATGTGAATAATTGGGCAAATTTCATGTAGAATGACACCAACTCAGTTAAAACAGTGGTAATGATATTGCTTATATAAATGTTAGTATGACTACATATAATATGTATATGTGTGTGTGAATATATATCTGTATGACTACATAAAAGTATGCTATACATAAAGAACAGGAGGCTTCTGGGATATCAGAAATGTATCCCATCAGTTCATGAGAATTGTATATAACCTATAGAGAGAATTGGACCCAAATAGGATAATGCCTCATCACTAAAATTGTGCACATACACACCTTAGGGTCATGGTCAGGATTTACATTTATCAATCTCAGTAACTCTGACATGTGAAGGTTGTCCGTAATATGTGTAATTTGCATGGACATATACTAAGTACTTGGTAAGAGCTGAGAATGAATTCAAAGCTTGTATTGATGCCTGAAAAAAAGAAAATTGAGCTAGGAAAATCATGCTTGACCTCAGATACAGTGCTCAGAATGATTGAAATCTAAACTCCTTTTGAATGGCACCTCAAGAAGATAGGAAAACTTATTGTGATAGGAAAGAATTGAAGGCTATGTATCAAACCGGAGGCCAGTGTCATCCAATTCCAACATTGTCATGCCATAACATGATTTTCTTTGGTTCTGTAACAAGGATTGGTGTAAATCTCTCAGTTTAAAAAATGAAAAACAAACAAAAAATACCTGCAAAGAAGCTTAAAAGAGCTTTAGAAATTGGACCAAAATTGACTGGGATAGCTCTAACATCTGAAAGAAAGCTTTATTATATTTGGTGACTGGATAAGACTACAGGTCAGGGACAGGTTATGCACAGACAACAAAAGCTGACAGCATCTGTATGTAGAACTGGGTTTAGGGTAGAATAAAGGTGAGTGAGTACACATGTGTAGGGACGTGACTTCCACTTCTTGATTGTGCTCTCCTGACTCTCAGATATGGAACCCAAATTTTCCACGTCGAATCCTGGCAAATTATGTCCTTTTCTTGCTTTTACTCTTTTCTCCCTCTACCTCTTTTTTATATTAGGTATTTTGAATATTCAGGAAACTTATTGATCTCTAGTGTTTTGGTAGTTTAGTGATATCCATTAGGAATTTTCACAAGAACAAATAGACATATATAAAATATATAATATATAGTATGATATACATGTCATCACCTGACTTGGAATCAGATGGCGTGAGTTGAATACTGGCTCTGCTACTTTGTGTAATGTCTATTATGTGTCCTGGGCAAGATAATTAACTTTTAAAGTCATGGTTTCTGAGGCTATTAACTAGCTGCAATAACACATACTTGAGAGGGTTCTTGAGAGGATTATACTTGGGCATCTTATTTGAGGATAACTAGCATTAGAGGTAGTAAAATATTTGTTGATTTCATTTATATATTATTTCTACTATTCTCCAACATTTTTCTAAGCATGATTACCATTTCCCGTTTTTTTCCTTCCCTTCTATTTTTGCTCCCCATAATTATTTTATGTGCTGTGGCTTAGGTGTCTGTGATAGAGAGAAAAATGATGCATACATAGGTCACAGAAAGAAGGAAGGACAATTCTCAATAACCATCATTGGCAGTTTTCCTTAAAAAACCCAGCCACCCAGGGTGTTACTTAGTTGACAGAAACATCGAGTTTCCAGAGCAGAATATACAAAGCTAGTACTTTTCACTCCTTTTCTGAGTTCGATTTGTAAGTGTTCAGGTTATCGACTGATGCTGTTATTTACAACAAGATTGTAAGTTCACTTTACACATATTTTGTAATTATAGGAACATTAAATGAAATAGAGGGCTCATCCTAGGTTAAAAAATAAAAAAGGCTTTAAAGCTACCTGAAAGAATTCTTCCCTGTGAGTCAAAAAAGAAACTATTTTCAAGCTTTTTCCATCATACATCAAAGGGGTATTTTCTACTGATGTGGCTTATTCCGACTTATAAAATCCCAAATTTTAAGACCACATTATATGATCTGAGGCACTATCCAATATATAATTTTATGAAATATCTGTCCCAATATTATTGTTAAATCTTTATTAAATTTAAAAATGGCATATCTTGAAAATTAAGGCGTGTAACCAAATAAAACACAATGTTGGCTATAAATAGAATTTCTCTCTCGAGCTGTTTGAGTCACCCTGCAGTACATCTGGTAGGATGGGCAAAGTACTGCTAACAATAATGAAATTAATAAAACTGGAATTGTGTGCTGCACATTATGTTCTTGGCAGGAATTAAGGTGATGCTATTATAAAGGACACCTGCTTCTAGAAATTCAATTTGAGGACTCTACCACATTATTTCCCTAGGAACAAAAGTTAAAGTACATTTTATATGATGTGCATTATTTTGGGGATTTTTGGGGTGGGAGGTTAGTGTGGGCAGGGATTTTTTAAGTACTCAGTAAGCCAAATCATTCTTTATCCTTTAAACATTTTTTTCCTCTTTGATATATCATTTTATACTACATTACCTTAAGTCATAGAAAAACACAGAAATTAGTAATTTATCTACTTTTACATATCTAAAGTATATTTTTAAATTTTTACTTTTCATAGAGACAAGGTCTCGCTATGTTGACCAGGCTGGTTTTGAACTCCTGGCCTCAAGTGATCCTCCCATCTTGGCCTCCCAAAGCACTGGGATTACAGGCATGAGCCACCACACCTGGCCTATCAAAAATATTTTAATCCATAAAGGATCTTTTTTTGCCTTAGATCTTATTGATGTGCTTAAAAACAGGTAAGGGCATTATCAGTAACTAATCAAGGGTCATCGAAATCCATGACAATCTTTAAAAAACTAGAGTCATTTTGATAGTTGAAAGAATGATGTTTACTAGAGGCTGGGAGAGGTAATGGGATGGGGAGGATAACGAGGAGCTGGTTAACAGGCACAAAAATATAGTTTACAGGAATAAAATCTAATGCTCAGTAGCACAACAGAGCAACTATAATTAGTAATTTATTGCATATTTCAAAATAACTTGACAAGTGTATTTAGAATGTTCCCAACACAACAAAACTATATATGTTTGAGGTAATGGATATTCCACTTACCCTGATTTGATTATTACACATTGTAAGCTTGTATCAAAATATCACATGTACCCCATAAATATATGCAAGTAATATATACCCATAAAATTAAAAATTAAAAAAAAGAAAGACTGTCACTCTCCTAGGACAGTATCGACAGTCCATTACAACTGTTTTTCTAGATTTACTAGAAAGAGGTCATCTGATTCTGGTGTCACAAATGGGATGTATCTATTGCATATCTGTCAATACCATGACCTAAAGGAAAATGTAGACATTAATTTGTCTCAGTTGATTTTCTAGTTTGAAAAAAAATTAAATATTAATAGCTGAAATGGAATCCTTTTATATATAATATTCTGACAAGAATGCTAAATTTATGATCAAAGATACCTAACAAAACCCACATATTAAATGCTGCTGAGGGTTTCCTTGGAATTTCAATTATTTTCATAGGTTGCCCTCTTGTGGCCATATGTGATGCAACTAATAACAAAATGAAAATGTGTCATCTTTTTCCATCTAGTACATGCTTTGATGGTTTGTTAATGCATAGTATCTTAAAATTCACTTTATAATATGTCAAGATAAAATTTCCATGAATATTCTTCAATTTGAATTATAAGAAAAATCTTGATTTCTGAAAATTCAGCATTGGCTACAATAAAATTATTCAATAAATTTAACGAATAAATTACCAAAGCAAACTCCCATTTACTTATCAGTTTTTAACCATGAAGATTCATTAAGCCATAAAGTTAATTCAATTGTTTAATTTCATAAAGCAAAGTTCCAATATATTTAATACAATTTTCAGGAAAAAGATAAATTTTACATAATACTAATATTTAAAGAATTTCTTTTTGGTGATCTAACATATTTAATCAACTGAGCACCTCTAATTGTCAGAGATGGTTTAATAAATAAAACCAACACAATCAGGCATTTAAGCTATCAAAATTTAATGGATCCCAAGCTACCTATTTAAGCTTTCTTGGCCCCACTTTCCTCACTTATAAAATAAGAAGTTTGAGCCAAGGTGATTTTGATTAGCAAATTCATTTTCCATGTGTCCTTCTGAGTAGCAAAAACTAACTGGCAATCAACAGCTCCTTTTTTATTACTTTTTTTTTTTTTTTACTTTCTCCACCTGATTTCTAGAAAGCCAAAATATCTATTGAGTCCTCTTTTTTTTTTTTAAGCTGCTGCCTCCTTGTCCCATTTGCAGGCTTCAGAAGCAATTCTTTTTACAGCAAAGGGATTCAGTGGCACATGATGTCTACAGTCTGCTATTTTCAGTATTCCAATAGCAAAGAGTGGCCCAGTGCCAATAGCAGAGGGAGAAGACCACAGGCAGAGAGATGTGAGCAGACTTCCCCGGGTAAACTAAATTAGTTGACCTTTCTACCTCTTCCAGAAGGGATAGAGGCCAAAAAGAAAACATAAAACAAGCTCTGTGGTCACTATCACAATAAGAGGTGAACATAAATTAGACCATACAAGCTTTGTAAATGTTTATGGAACATAGATCTCTGTGTGTGTGTGTATGTGTACATAAATTATACGTATGAATTACAATGAATTACCTTAATAACATATAGATTCCAATGAATGAGCATCAATAATATGATTTAACTTGATAGCAACATAAAATCCCGAACTCATTTAAAATACTTTTTTTTAAGATGAAAAGCCTTTAAGATAAAAAAATAACTGATTAATCACCACTACATTTATTCATTAAATCAATGATTAGTGTTTTCCACAGCTGGAAACTCTGAATTTTTTTTTGAAGGTGTGCTGGATCTTCCATCATCAAACATCATCTCTTTCATCTACTACCTTCTATCCTCAATGCCCTTCCACCCCTAAATCAGGGTTCTGATTAACTTAATCAGAAAAGGAACTTATACAAAAGGTATTCAATAGTTCATAGAACCACCAAAAAAACCCTGAGAAAACTGGCTTGGAAAATACAAAGAACGAGGGAGGCTTAGGAGTAACTGAGACCACAGTAAACATTAAACTTTCATTTATCAGGTGAGGACACTTGCTACAAAACACTAATGCCACTGAATTTCCAGCTTCTACTGTGCTCAATACGGCCCCACTAGGGCCTAGGTCACTGCTGCCCTGAAGAAATGACTGATGATACTGCTGGTGAGCCACCAGGAAGGATTTTTGTAGTAGGCAGAATCCTTTGCAGTAGGCTTCCCAAAGAGGTCCACAACATAATCCCTGAAACCTTTGAATGTGTTACTTTATATGGCAAAAAAAGGTTTATAGATGTGATTAAGAATCTTGAGATGGGAGGATTATTCTGAATTGTTCAGTGCCCTCAGGCAATCACAAAGGTCCTTGTAAGACAGAGACACAAGTGTAAAGGTGAAAGAGCGATTTGAAGATGCTGCACTGCTGGCTTGGAGATGATGGCAGAAGGGGGCCACAAACCTGGAATAGAGGTGGATTCTAGCAACTGGAAAAGGCAAAGAAAAAGATTTTCTCTTATAGGCAGTCTCCAGAAGGAAATTAGCCTGGCTGATACCATGATTTTAGCCCAGTAAGACCAATTACAGACTTCTGACCTCTAGAAAAGTAAAATAATAAAGTTGAGCACTTTTAACTTACTAAACTATAGTAATTTGTTACAGTTGCAGTAGGAAACTAGTATAGTCACCCATGCAGACACTTCTTTGATCGCTAGCTATTAATTCTAATACTGGTCGGGTGCATCAGACTTGCCAGGGCCAGGGAATGCAGCTACTCCCCAACAACATGAGAGCATGAAAAAGCCAGTATTTTTGTACAGTAATAAGAAAGGAGCTGTTGATTGCTAGTTAGTTCTTGCTAACCAGAAGGACACATCGAAAATGGATGCTAAACAAGATCACCTGGCTCAAATCTCACTTCACAAATGAGGAAACTGAGGTGTAGAAAGCTTAAATAGGTAGCTTAGGATCAATTAATTTTTAATAGCTTAAATGCCTGATTATATATGATGAAGAATTCCCTAAGGACAGGCAAGGGTTTCAGGTGCTGGGAAGCCCTAAAAAAGGATAAATATCTCCTATTATTGGATGAGATTGGGTGTGTTCAGGGTGGTGTGGCCATAGACAATATCTCCTATTATCACACTTAAATATTATTATTATTCTTTAGACTCTGTCATCTTTCGGAGCAGCTTTTGGAAGCCTGCTATTTTAATCCCGATGACTTTCTGATCAATTATTTTCATTCTTTCCCTAATCAATACCTTCAATAGCTCAAAGCAAAATCATGAAACTTCAAAAACTAAGACTTCTGATTTAGCTCTCAGAGATAAAAGAAAATTCCTACTTTAGCCCTACCTGTTGCTATTTTAAACATATCATGAGATAGAAAAATAAATCCTCTCTATATAATTGTGAAATTTTTTTTTAAATCGTACTGCTAGTCCCTGTCACCTTCTTATATAAACATTTCTCTGGAAATGCTGTAGAACTTTTTAAACTGATTCCTATCATTGGACATTAATTTTAATGCCTCTAGCAATATTACACTAAAAACAAATGTCCAGTTATTGTAGCAAATATAAAATTTGTATTATGAAATTGAATTTGTTAGTGTTGTCTGGTGGAAAAAATGCTGCTTAAGAGTCACGATCTAAATTCTGGACCATTGAATGGATGAACGGCTTTGTGAAAATGATTTTTCTGAGCCTAGTTCTTTTTTGTTAATCCTCTGCCTTATCTAGCACAAAGGTCTGATGATGTGCTAAAGTGAAGGGAAAACAATGTACAAGCTGCATAAAACAGTAAATTGTCATGTAAAAATGCAGAGGAAGAGGGAAAATTCAAAATATAAGTTTTTTTTTTATCCTATTCTAACATTTTCTGATGCTAAATTAAAAAAAAATCTAACTCACAAATTGCAGAACCTTAAAATCAGAAGATACCATCTCAACCAAGTTGCAACATAATTTCCACAATGTCTACTCTTCAGTGTTCATGCTTCTGTCAAGACAGTCATCAAACTATTGCTTTACAACAGCTCTGAAATGTTTAAGCAGTGTAGAATTGTGTCCAAGAGCAAGGCCTTTGTTCCCAACAAATCTAATTTCCAGTTTTGGCTCTGATGTACTATAGACAGATCAGAGGCCAAAACACCCTGCCTCATGTACATGGTTTCAGTAATCATAGTATTTTCACCTCATAGGTTAGTAATGTGACATAGTGGCATAATGCTGTAAGTGACGTGGCACAGCATCTGACACACAATAACTATTTGGTACCTCTTAGCTATTAACATCAGTAATGTTAAGTCGAGGACAAGTCCAATATATTAAGTGTACAGCATTTGTGTCAATTCTTAAGGCTATATACTATGTTCACATATTCTATATGTTTCTACTGTTATAAACTATGAAAATATACAAAGGGTGTGCATTTTGAAATAGATTTCCTATCAAAATACAACTCTGGAAAATAATCATTAATGGAAAATGCAGAAGGGAAAAATTGGTTTGTGTTTTCTAATTTCAAGTCATTTGAAGACAATGAAATGCTCTTAATAAACAAGGAAAGTAATCAACTGCTTCATAAACTGCAGTTGTCTATTTTTTTCATTACAGTAATCAAAAATATTACCCAAATTATTCTACAAATATTCGCCAATGCTAACTTTGTTATCCTACCAGATGAAATTACTCATTTTTTTCTCTTAAAGATCATTCTTATATATTTTGAAAACATATGATGAATCCTACTATATAGGTATATGTATAAATATATACGAGGTTATATATATATAAATACACACAAAATATATTATCACCTCCTATCCATAAGTATTCAAGTGTACATTGCATTAAAATCCTTAAAATGTAGAAGTAGTTAAAGAGATAAAGGCAATATAAAGGTTAATAGTTCAATGGAAGAAAAAACTCTATGCTGAGCTGAAATTCTTTGCTAGTGTATTCCTGCTGTCTGCGTATTTCCAGTCCCTTTGTTTTATCATTAGCTTTCTTTAACAGATGATAGGAATTGCACTATACATTTATTTATATATTTATTATTGTTTATTTCAGAATATTATGGAGGTACAAATGTTTTGGCTACATGAATTGCTTTTGTACAGTTTGAGTCAAACTTATAAGTGTGCCCATCACCCAGATAGTGTACGTTGTACCCATTTGGTGTCATTTTAGCCATTCCCCTCTTTCCTCCCTGACCTGCTTGGTTTCCATTGAGTTTTACTTCCAATTATACACATGAGTGCTAATCTCTTAGTTCCAATTTAATAGTGAGTATATGTGGTGTTTGTTTTTCCATTCTTGTGATACTTCACTTAGTAGAATGGTCTCTAGTTCCATCCAGGTTGTTACAAAAGGTATTCATTTATACTTTTATAGCTGAGTAGTACTCCATGGTGAACATATACCACATTTCATTAATCCACTCATGAACTGGTGGGCACTTGGGTTGATTCCACATCTTTGCAATTGTGAATTGTGCTGTGATAAACATTTGAGAGCAAGTGTCTTTTCGATAAAATGGCTTTTTTTTTTTTTTTTTACTTTGAGAAAATACCCAGTAGTGGGATTGCTGGATCAAATGGTAGGTATACTTTTAGTTCATTGACGAATCTCCATACTAACATAGAGGTTGTGCTAGTTTGCAGTCCCACCAACAGTGTGTAAGTGTTCCTTTCTCTCCACATCTATGCCAACATCTGTTGTTCTAGGACTTTTTGACAAAAGCATTCTTAGTGGGGTTAGGTGATATCTCCTTGTGGTTTTCATTTACATTTCTCTGATAATTAGTGACATTGAGCATTTTTTCATATGTTTATTGGCCATTAGTCTACCTTCTTTTGGAAAGCTTCTGTTAATGTTTTTTGCCCACATTTTAATGGTGTTTTTTGATGTTTTCTTGCTGATTTGCTTGAGTTCTTTGTAGATGCTGGTTATTAGCTCTTTATCAGATGTGTATCATTCAAATATTTACTCCCATTCTGTAAGTTTTCTGTTCGCTCTATTGATTGTTTCCTTGGCTATGCAAAAGCTGTTTTTTTCTTTCAACATATGCAAAAGGCTTTTAATTTAATCAAGTCCCATTTATTTATTTTTGTTGTTGCTGTGAATGCCCTTGGGGTCTTCTTTATAAATTCTCTGCCTAGGCAAATATCTAGGAGAGTTTTTCTAACATTTTCTTCTAGAATTCTAATGGCTTCATGTCCTAAATCTGTTATCCATCTTGAATTAATTTTCATGACTGGTGAGAGATATGGATCCTGTTTCAATCTACATGTGGCCATCCAGTTTTCCCAACACCATTTATTGAATAAAGATTCTTTTCATCAGTGTACTTTGGTGTCTGTTTTGTCAAAGATCAAATGGCAATATGAGGATGATTTCACATCTGGGTTCTCTGTTCTGAACCATTGGTCTATGTCTCTGTTTTTGTGCCAGTACCATGTTGTTTTGGTTACTCTACCCTTGCAGTATAGGTTAAATTCTGGTAGAGTGATGCCTCCAGATTTGTTCCTTTGGCTATTCGAAGTATAGAATTATTTTTTTTAGATCTGCAAAAAATGATGTTTGTATTTTGATGGGGATTGCATTGGATCTGTAAATCACTTTGGGTAGTACGGACATTTTAACAATGTTGATTCTGCTGATCCACGAGCATGGTATGGTTTTCCATCTGTTTATATCCTCTGCTATTTCTCCTTGTAGAGGTCTTTCGCCTCCCTGGTTAAATATATTCCTAGGTACTTTATTTCCTTTGTAGCTATTGTGAAAGGTATTGAGATTTTAGTTTGATTCCCAGCTTGACTGTTGTTGGTGTATAGAAACGCTACTGATTTGTGTAATTTGATTTTTGTAAACTTAGACTCTGCTGAATTTATTTATCACTTCCAGGAGTCTCTTGGCAGAGTCTTTGGGGTTTTCTAGATATAAAATCATATTGTTAGCAAAGAGTGACAGTTTGACCTCTTCTTTCCCCATTTGGATATCTTTTTATTTCTTTCTCATGCCTGATTGCTCTGGCTAGGACTTCCAGCGCTATGTCGAATAAACATAGTGACAGTGGGTAACCTTGTCTATTTCCAGTTCCCTTTCGCGGGCGACTCACGCTAGTGGGTCAGGCACATGGATGCGGGGAAATTCGAGAGCTGGTTTCGGGTGTGAGGCATCTCACATGGACTGATCTGAAAGGAGTGTGCTGTGGGGTTCCAGGGAGTGACAATTTGCAGGGCGTTCACCCCTCCCCACCGAGAAACTGCCCTAGTGGACAAAGGGGGAAAAAGCCCAGCACAGAGCCTTAGCACTCGTGTTTTGGCCCCTCTCTCAGGAGCAGCCTTCCCGGTTTGGAGAGCGTGCCCTAAACCTCATATCAGCGGCTCCCCCTAGCGGCCAGAAAAGCAACCTCTGAGCCCCGCTGAGGCTTTGCCAAGCCTTTGAGGCCTTAGCAATCCAGCCATGGTGTGTCTTGCTTCTCCGCCCATCTCCGTGGTAGCAGAGATCAAGCAAGCCCCTGGGAGCTACAAGGTCCCTCCTAAAGCTTGGGGCACCTGGGTGCCCCACCTGGGGAACCAGAGCTTACCACGAGCACGATACATTTAAATCTTATCTGTGCCAGGGATAAGATAGGAAATCTGCAAGCTGCAAATGCAGTCCCTTTTAGTCTCTGAGGCAAAGAGAATCAAACCAGGATGTGTATGAGGGGACCCGTTTTTACTGACAAAGGCAATCTTCTGTGCCCCGGGGATTTACATGGTCACGGATGCTCTGAGCTGCTTTACTCTTTCTGTTTCCAGCCATGTGGAACCTGGCGAACTGATAACGCTCTAGCGCAGTTCTTGTTACTCTGATTTTCAGTGGCACTAGAGCCCAAACTAGAATATCAGCTTAGTTGCTGCCTGACTAGAAAAAATAATGATTATTTACACTGTGTAAATTACTGTGTTATATTTACTTGGTTTATCATATTTAATATTCATGCCCATGCTTTTGAGGTATTATTGCATTAATGAGAACAATCGAGCCTTACAGAGTTAATCTTGATTATGGCCACATATCAAGTAAGTGATGAATATGGTGTCTGTGCTCATGTCTATGTCTGACTCCTAAAACTGGGACTGTTGCTATTTTTATTATAATGTCCTGACACCTTAAGGGAGCTATAGGAAAAGGAAACACTTTCTGATCTCATACACTTGCAACATATCTGGGATTTCTCTTTCTTATCCAAAAGATACAAGAGTAGCCTCTAGAAAGGCTTAGAGTGATTAGACAGAAAAAAAAAATGTTTATTTTCCCTTAGGAAATATTTAGTGAACCACATAATAGAGTCATGTGCCAAGCACTGGGTTAGGTACTGCAGATTTTGTGATAAATTTCTTATTGTCTCGACTTGTTATTTGCTGACAATGTGATGGAGAAGCAGACATGCAAACAACTCTAATACGCTGTGACACAGCATATTCTGCGTATCCCATGGGAACTCAGGCAAGACAGTGACACTATAATCATGGCTAGGTTAGGCAGGACAGGAAAAATACCCAAAGAGATGACTTTTAAATTGGTTTTTGAAAGCTAAAGAGGAGCTTGCCAGACAGAAAAGGGTATGGCATGGTAGATACAGGAATGCAACATTTCAGGCGGGAGGAATTTTGGAGCGAAGGAAAGAAATCTTAATAAACTAAGGATCACAACATTTATATAAATGAAAATTGTATAATTAAAAATAAGAAAATAATGAGATGAAATAGAGAATATTAGACAAGACAGGAGAATATAAAACTAGTCATGATTCCTCATTAGGATGGCATCTAAGGTAATTTTGTTTTTGTTTTGTGTGTGGGGAGGTGTGGGTAATAGAGAGGTTGTTTATATTTTTATTATGAGCTCAGGAAAATATATGCTAAAAATTAAAGTACTAGGTACTTAAAACTTGGCCGGACACTTTGGCAATGCTTAGAGATGAACATCTATTTAAGGTCCCTCTCTTGACTTAAACTGGTGTTCCCTTTGTAATGACTTGGAATATAAATAAAATGTTACATTTAGTTTTTCCAGTAATGCAGTTTTGTGCCCTGCCACCCCAAAAATAGATCCAAATAAAAGTTGAAGGTTTTTTCATTTCCAGAATGTCTGTAACATTAGCAATAGCAGATTTGTTCTTACAGGCTGCTCTGTATAATTGGTTATTTTGAAGATGCACATCTTTTTATAGTTTGCAATATGAATTCTAAAGCTAAGGTTTTAATATTATGGATGGGGCAATAAGTCTCCTACATTCTTTATTTGAATGTTCCTGCAGAAAGTGACTAATCCCATTCTTCATAAAACCAGAATGATTTCTGTAAGCTTATTTTATGGAATGAAAAAAATGCTTAAGCTTTTTTATTTTGTATTCTTTAGAGCAAAGAGCAGGCCTCTGGCCTTTGGTTAAACTGAAGAAGTAGCACAATCCAATTGTTACTTTGCTATCCTGCAGAGCTGGAAAGTTTGTCAATAACTTCCCACAAATAAGCTGTTTTCATGTCTTAAATATTATCATAACTCTCTCTGGTTAAAATCAGTTCCTTACTCCAGAGGCTTCTATATTGACCTCTGGTGGTGAAAAGTGGAATATTTTTCCTTGAAAGAACAATGTTGCAAGTTGTGATACAATTTTCAGAGAGACATTACATGAGTCATAATAATTAGCTTTGAGAACCACATTGGACAGTGTAATAATTTTTGCTTCAATCATTAAACATAATTTAGAAAACTCCAGAGGAGAAGAAAAGTCTATGGTATTAACTAATATTCTCCTACATCCTTGTTTTTTCTTCCTTTTTGATGTTCCAAGTTTCCTTCTTTCGTTATTTCCCAATATTATTCCCTATGTTATGGGTAAGGTATCCTTTAAAATTTGTTCTAAATGTTATCTTTATCAAAGAACAATATGTAATAGCTTTAACCTCCAACACATCTTCTTTGTCATATTATTGATAAATAAATTCAGCAAAGTCTCAAGCTACAAAATCAATGTACACACATCAGTAGCCTTCCTATACACCAACAACAGTCAAGCTGAGAATCAAATCAAAGACTCAATATCATTCACAATAGCTACAAAGAAAATAAAATACCTAGGAATATATTTAACCAAGGACATGAAAGATCTCTATAAAGAGAACAATGAATCACTGAGGAAGGAAATCGCAGAGGATGTAAACAAATGGAAAAACATCATTCTCATGGATCTGCAGAATCAACATTGTTAAAATGTCCATACTACCCAAATTCATACTACCCAAATACTACCCAAATTTGATGGGGATTCAATGCAATCCCTATCAAAATACCAATATCATTTTTTGCATATCTAGAAAAAATAATTCTATGTTTCGTTTGGAACCAGAAAAGAGCCCGAATAGCCAAAGCAACCTTAAGCAAAAGGAACAAATCCAGAGCCATCACTTAACCAGACTTTAACCTATACTACAAGGTCATAGTATACAAAACAGCATGGTACTGGCACAAAAAATAGAGATATAGGCTAATGGAACAGAACAAAGAACCCAGATATAAAACCATCCACATATTGCCCTCTGATCTCTGACAAAGTAGGCAGCAATATACACTGGGGAAAAGAATCCCCATTCAGTAAATCGTGCTGGGAAAATTGGATAGCCACATGTGGAAGACTGAAACAGGATCCATATCTCTCACCACTCAGAAAAATTAATTCAAGATGGACAACATACTTAAATTTAAGACATGAAACTGTAAGAATTATAGAAGAAAATGTTGGAAAAACTCTTCTAGATATTGGCATAGGCAAAGAATTTATGACGAAAACTCCAAGGGCAATCACGGCAATAAAAGTAAATAAATAGGACTTGATTAAATTAAAAATTTCTGCACAGCCAAGGAAACAATAAATGGAGTGAACAGACAACCTACGGAATAGGAGAGAATATTTTCATGCTATACATCCGATAAAGGGTTCATAACCAGAATCTGCAAAGAACTCAAGCAAATCAGCAAGAAAACATCAAAACCCCTATTAAAAAGTGGGCAAAAGACATGAACAGAAGCTTTCCAAAAGAAGGTAGACTAATGGCCAATAAACATATGAAAAAATGCTCAGCATCACTAATCATCAGAGAAATGCAAATGAAAACCACAAGGAGTTATCACCTAACTCCTAACTTTAAGGTGAGATCCTGCATCTTTCTGACTTTGTTTATAAAAACTCTTTGCATTATAGGCAGTGTACTTATTAAATTCCTTGCTTTGATTTCAAAAATAAATGAGAAAGAGCTGCCACTCACCAATACTGAAAATTTTCTATAAAGGAATATAGACACATATTCACCATGCACTCTTCCTGTTAATATTATTGTATGAAATTTTAGTGGCAGAAAAAATGATGTTATGAGGCTCACGGATTCTTTTGGTCAGGAAATTTCGAAATGTCACAGTGGAGATGGCTTATGTTTGTTCAATGATGTCTGTACCCTCAGCTAGGAAGATGTGAAATGATCTCAGAGTTGGCAGCTGAAATCATCTGGAGGTGTCTTTATTCATATGTCTGATAGTTGGTGCTCATGGCAAGCTGGAACAGCCATTCCTGACTTGTCCATGTGTCCTCTTTGTATGTGCTAGTTTGACCTCCCTCATAGAAAAGAGCTGAGTGGAAGCTATGCTGCCTAATGACCTAGCCTTGGAAGAATTATAGAATCATTTCTGCCAAAGTCACAAGCCCTCTTAGATTCAAGAAGAAAAATACGCTTCACCTCTTATTGGGAGAAATACCAACGTCACTCTTGAAGAATGACATGTGGAACAGGAGATATTGTGGCCATTTTATGGAAAATGCAATCTCTCTCTCTCTCTGATACACACACAAAATGTTTGAATTTTAGAAATAAATATGTCTTGTATTAGCTGTTACTTATGCAAAACATTTTACCTTTAGTCTCCACAGCTATTCAGATTTCTGTCTATGTCCTTTACTCTTCATTCCTGTTTCTGCCAAAAGTGATATTTACTATTAAATGTGCAAAGAATCTGCAAATATATTATGAAATAGTCTTTTACCTGGTCTGTTATAATGCTTCTGACCCTATCTTATACCTTTATTCTCTCCGTCTAGAAAATTAATCTCTATACTGTCACTAGTTAATAGTCCTCAAACATAGATCTGATTGTATCAATTACAACTTTCTGGTATTTAAAAAAAAAGTAAAGAAGAGGCAGCTTACAAGATAATATTCCAAATCCTTAGAATGAGATTTAATAAGACACCTCAGAATTGCCAACCTACCTTTATTCTATTTTCTCAAGCACTCTCTCCCTCTAAACCTTCACTGGTAGATGAATTACTTTTTAGGAACCCATTCTATAATTTAATTACTCTATGCCTTTACTCATGCTATTTCTTTCTCCTAGATTGATTTGCCTTTTCCTAAGCTGTACCTCCCTTTCTCTATTTGGCACATATTTGTATTCTTCCATATCTAGCTCAAGGTATGGCCATCTCTGCTTCCAGCTCCCATCACTTGGAATCACTTTATATTATACAAATAGCCTTTTAGAACTTACCATATTGTCACTTTAACATTTGCTTACATGCCTGATTCCTCTGTTAGACTGTGAGCCTTGTAAAACTAGGAACCAGGTATTAATATTAAATGATAATATTTGTTCGTCAATTTATATTGAGTATTTAGTGCTAAAGATTTTTAGCAATGCCAACTGAGACAAGCTTGGTTCCATTTTTCTCAAAGCTTAAATGCTAATGGGCAAAAAAGACAACAGCAGTAGACATATTTCATCTTTGTCCTGCACATGTACCATGTGCCATATGCCATGGATTACTCTCCCACCAAAAGGCACAGATAGTTTCACTGAAACGCAGATATTTCACTGAAGAATTCATACTGATATTATAATACCAAATTATATAAATGACACCAAATTATCTAATTTTTATGATACACAAAGAAAAAGGACATGCACATCTTTAATATATAAATATATATTTTAAAAGAGATACAAAGATATTAATATAATACTTGCTTTATGAGCCTTTCTATGAGCCATACTGTCTGGCTTACTCATAAAAGAAGTTATATCCTCCTTTTTCCCCATTGCCAAACTATTTTTTCTAGTTCTTCATTCAAATATTCTCTCCTTTGAAGTTTGTATCATTAGTATTTATTCATCACTGTTCTTCCTTCTTGTTATCTTATCCTCCCACCCTTTTCCCTTTCCTTTCTAGTCACTTATCCTCATTTGTTGTTGACTTTGATTTCGGGATAACTTTCTTATTTCAACACCAATTTCTATCATTACACTTTATGACTTGAAAATCTACTCAGGAAATTCTTTCAGCAACCTGCTTTTTCAGTTTTATAATCTCCCCACCTCCATTAATTTATCTTTGCTACCCAAGCCCATGGCCACACCTTGACTTTTTCATCACAAGTGACAGCCTCATCTTCTAAAGCTTAGCTTCAGGAACCCAACTCTTTGGCCACCACCTTCTGTGATTTCAACTAACTTCCTCTAGAAAGCCATTGCATCTCTGCTGTGATCAGATATATATGTTAAAACAACACTAAGTGTAGAATTTAGAGACTAATTTGAGGGGTGAATGCTATGTGCAAGGAATCTAAGGAGGGAGCTCTTGCAGAGGTCCAGTTGAGACACAGCAGTGACTGGGCCCAGGGTTGTGGCAGTGAAAAGAAAGAGAAATGTTTGAGTTTGAGATTCATTTCTAAGATTAAGTTGATGGAAGTTAGTGACAGGAGGGTAGTTCAGGAAAAAGGAAGATTCAAGAATGATATACAAATTTTGAACTGTACCATCTGAATAGATAGTAGAACCATTTACTAAAATATAGAATATAGGAGAAGAAATGAGGGCAGTAATGAATTTTCACTTTGAGGTCTTATGTGACAACCAAGAGGATGTAGAGCTCAGGAAAAACCTAAGTAATGAATAATAGAAATACCTATATACTAAGAGATAAATTTATCTTTATAGTTGTAGATAATTTTTATAGCTTTACTTGGAGCCATGAGTTGGATGATTTTTATGAAGATAGACAAGTAGAGAGCTGAGAATAGATCTTGGAGAAATGTTTATTTGATTTCACCTATACAAGATGTATGCAAGATGATCATTTTATACATTTGGGTTTTCTATACAAGGATTTTTTTAGAGCTCCATACCAAGTATGGTAAAATGGAGACTGCAATTTCAGTATTTTTCTGTTTTGTCATAAATTTTCCTTCCCATTTTAACATATTTTGGAACTTTCCCCCCATATTTCTTCTCTATTGTCCTATCACTTTTCTCTTTCCTCCTTTGAAGAAAGTACTTGTTACTGACGGAATTGTCAAAGTTCTTAGTGTGTCAAGTAGGAAAGCCAACAATTTTGTTCATCACTCGGTGTCTTTCTCATGAAGAAACAAAATAAGACTAGAAAATCAATAACAACTACCAGATGAGTAGTGTAGGAGTATGTTTGACTAGTATCAATTTCCCCCCACATTTTTTCTCTTAAAACATGTTGCTCTGGATCAAATTTCCAAACACCATCTGTAAGAAAAACAACATTCAGCACATCTCTGACAAAAGAAAACAGAAACTACAATAGAACATTCACTCCCAAGCCTAGAAATATCCCCAACATATCAAAATACCACCCACAGCCTAGAAAAATAAAATACAACCACCCACATTCCTTCCCACCTCCAGCATGACTCAAACACACACATTCCATTTAACCACACTTACAAAGAATGTTTACTCAGTGAAAAAAATAATTAGTATTCCTAAATTTACAATAAAATGTATTATACCATTACAATAGGTGAAATAGTTTTTTGGGTTTAAATTAAGAAAGCTATATGTGTTTTACATAAAGGTGATAAGTGTTTTCTTCATTGATAAACAAGAGCATCTCTCACATACTATGTGCTAACTAAATGTCTGTTCAATAGAATTGAAAAATGATATAATATTTCACTGAAGAATTCACACTGATATTATAATACTAAATAATGTAAATGAGGCCAAAGCTGTTAATAAACTGGACAACCTCTTCCCCTGGTGAGCCATCTGGGAAAGCATCTCCCTTTAAGAAGCAAGATGCCTCACCGTAGTAAAACAAATGTTAAGTTTGCTTTTGAAGGGACCAGATGATGCCAATGTTTCCTATATCAACTGCAATTAATCATTATCATTTGTACTTAGTAGTGCTAAGTTTACACTTACCTAGGAATAAGAAGTATTAGTTTTTGAAATATTCGGGTTTAGGGGAAGCTTAGCTGTATTTGATGACCCTCAAATATGAATATGATTATCTATAAATATATACATGTGCACATGTTTATAAATTTAATGTCCGTGTGTTATGTGAAGAGCTATCATAAAATTTTGAAGTGATTTACACTATGAATTTTGTATCTTTTTATTCAATTGAAATATCTCGAGTTGTTTTTATTTACCTATACTATACTTGGAATAAGATTATCAAGCAGTAGATATGTGAAATAAGTCCTTGCAGAGGAATACGATTCTAATATTTGGTGATGAGGGGAATGACTAGAAACAGTATGAGCCAGAAAAGCAAACAACAACAAAAACACCTTCCTATCCTACATGTCTGATCAAACTTGCCAATTAATCATGATCTAAACTTCTAAATTCCTAATTTTTTTCATTTTGGCTGCCTGCTCTTTTTCTTGCAAGTATTGTTGCTCCAGATATCCTTTATTCCCAAGGTTTCAATTATCATCTTGATATGAGAATTTTTACCTCTGATTTCCATCTAAAACTCGGTTTTTAATTTCTAGTGCCCCAGCAACCACTTCCATTGACAATGTAATTAAAGCTTGTCCAAAACAGAATTAATTTCAAATGAGTTTTTCTTCTGAGAAGTGTTTTTGTTGTAACCAGGGTACTATTCATAATATTACTAAGAAAGATATAAATCTCACAAATAATAAGCTCATGCTATTTTTTGAGCTTTCACTATATCAAATATACAGTTATTCACTTTACTTGCATTATTTCGTTTAATCCCCTCAATCACTCAATGAGGTAGCAATTGTCATTTTCAGTTTTTTTGCAAATGAAGAAATACATGGGAGCTTAAGTAAATTAAATGGCTTGCTTAAGGCCAGCTTTTAAGGCAGGGAATCGGTGGTTAATGGAGTGGATTTTTTATTGATACATAATTATTGTACATATTATGAGGTACATGTGATATATTGATACATGCATACAATGCATGATGATCCAATCAGTGTACTTTGGATATCCATCGCTTCAAACATTTATCATTTCTTTGTGTTGGGAACATTTCAAATCTTCTCTAGCTATTTTGAAATAGACAATAAGTTATTGTTAACTATAGTCCGAAATGGATTTTAATTCAGGTCAACTTCACTGCAAATTTTTAACCACATAAATTATGTCGTTTCTCATTTACTACGGCACCTAGTTCAAACAACTTAATTTGACTTTTCTCCCTCTTCACTTATTTTTATGGATTGCAAGTCCCATTGGTTATTACCTTACAGTGTGTACCATTTCCATTTCCATGGCCACAATACTGGTTGTGCTAGATTGCAAAAGTGAACACAATTCTTTGCAGATCTGTCCACTACCAAGTTACCCACACCTTGAATCTGGGCTGGCTTGTGACTTACTGTGACCCAAAGAATGCTCCAGAAGTGAGGTTGTATGAGTTCTGAATCTGGGTCTCAGGAGGCTTTCATGCTTCTCTTCTCAGCGTAACACACCTGCTGCTCCTACCTATCGAACCCACCTGGCTCAGCCTGCTGGAGGACGAGAGCCGGCAAGATACAGTTGTCTCAGCTGAACCATGTTAGAACAGCCAGCTCGCTTGACCTGGTAACTGACCACAGTCGTGTGAACAAGCGCAACCAAGCTCACCTGAACCTAGCCCACAACAGCAGAATTGCCCAGGAGAGCCCACCCCAAATTGCCACCCCACAGAATCATTGGCTAAATAAATATTTACTGTTTTAAACCACTAAGTGTCAGGATGTCTTGTTACGCATCAAAACATAGCTCATTTACTCACGAAAACTCTGCTCTGGTCCAACTCCCCTACTTACTATTCTCCCACTTTTATACTTGCATACTGTATTTCACACTTTCATTTTATCTTCTTGTAATGATGTCTTATTGAGTAAACTCACTGAAATATTTTATCCTCTGACACCATTGCGTTACGCCAGACTTGCAATATCAAATATTGGAGATGATTTCAATGATATATATCATTGATATACGTATTGATAAATATATTGCCATTTCAGTGATATATATGTAACTTCAATGATATATATTTTTGTTTAATAAATTTTGATATAAGACACGCACACACACAAAAAAGCTTATATAACTAAAAGTGAGAGAGATACGACAACAAAGGCACAAAAACAGAGCTCTAGTTACAGAATAATTTGTATAAAGAATAAGATTTTATGTAGTTATTTTATCTCTCTGACCTCAGTTTTCACATTTGTACGGTATTTACATTCCTCTGATCATTCTATTTGCATCAGGACTTTTCTGGGGATCTTATAATGATAATGTTAATAAAAACTAAAAATATGTTCCATGTGACAGACACTATACTAAGGGATATATGTGTATGTATATGTTCATTTCATTCTCACAACATACATATCCAAATTATTTAAAATATCATTATAAAATACAATTTACTATGATTTAACACTCAATTCAGTTGGTTGTAAAAACAAAGGGATTATGATTTGAAATTTATTCAAAATAACTTGTTAAATATCACCTAAAGAATAGGTTTCCAAAGGACATTCAAAAAACTGAAAAATAAATACCAAAGACCCCTCAACCACTAAAATACTTTTACATATGCATTCTCTAAACCTTCTATTAATTACTCCGTATCATGATTTCTAGAAATCATCAAAATCCAATAAGTCTGCGGTTTTTAGTTTTTCAGACTCTGGAATAGTTTTGTTAGATGCAATAAATTATGAATTAAAGTAGCTAGAAGTTGAGGATTTATTTGAATTATACTCATTAATAAGAATAGAGAGATAAATATTGCTACAACCCTACAATCCTGTTGGGTGTGATTATCTGAATTAAGGCTCTTGGAAAAAAATAAGAATGTGCAGGTTGGATGATATGGCAGCAAGATGGTTTCTTATCAGATTGGGTAACTGAATTTGGAGTCACCCAAAGGTAGATTACCGAAAGCAAGACCCGATTTTTATAACTGATGCTTAAAAGTTCACTGCTGTTACTGTATATGAAGAAACAAAAGCAGATTTACAAATTATATAAATCACTCAAAGTTAGAGAAATAGGAAACAAAGAACAGAATCAGAATTTATAAATATTCCAACAAACTGTAAGACTTTAAGTAAAATTGCTCAACCTCAGTAGAAATAATTTCCCAAAGATTCAATAACTCAACTGTGTTGGAACAGGATGGGAAAAACCTGGCTCAACAAAATCCCATGTTTAAAATAGTAAAGTACTTAACAACAACAACAACAAAAACAAAAACATTTTATCCTTCTGCAATTTCAGTATATAATAGTGGTATGACGTGGCATCAAAAGTAGTAAAGCAATTGGACATTCCAGAGTATAATTACAGTGATTGATTTTGAAAGATGATGAGATTTATGCTCTATTTACATTTGGGCAGAGGACTGCTTTCCAGCTCTGGGCTCCCCACTATAAGACGAATATCAACAAACTCTATTCCAACCTTTCAAAGCAAACTGAGATGAAACAATGTCAACTGTGAAACATTTAAAAGAATCAGCAATGCTTTGACCAACAAAAATGTCAAGGGTTGTTTTTCAAATTAAATTCCATCAAACATTAGATGCATAAAACATCTGCTGTTAAAAAAATAAGGATAATACACCATAGAAATTCTAGAAAAATATTATTTTTAAGTAGATGATAATGTGTTATGTTATATTTTGTTATAATGAAATTTACTTTGTTAAATAATCTATTCCTTAGTACAGGTCAATGAAACATTACTAGATTCTAAAGTCAGAAAATTGATAAAAAACAGTCACTCGGGCAAACAAAAATGATATTTACATGGTGATACCTAGCCCACCACTAGTTATATGTAAGTCAATGAACACACTAAATATGCTACTTCAATTTTGGACACTTTATTTACAAAGTAAAGCTGTTCTGGATTTGGGCATATTAATAGTTTCTTATAACTCCATTTGTTATTTAAAATTAAATATTAGTTCTAAGAAAGTTAATATTTATATAAAAGTAATTGCTAGCAAGTATAATTTTGCAGAGAACTTTTACTGAATACAAAGTATAAAGATTGACAAAATTTCCAGGTTCTGTTTTTCTATCTTTTCATTTTTTTCTTATGAAAATGCACAATTCATTATTCTATACCCAATTTAATGTAGTATAAATTATAAGTATTTTTTAATTTATTATTTCTTTAATAGTTCTATCTTCCATTTTATGTAATGTGGTTAAGCATATATTCCCACAAGGTGGTGCTCTTTATTTAAAAATTCCATCAGGAAGCGGTTTTGTTCTATATTTGCATAGGGCTCAACGACAGGATACAGCTTCAGCATATTACAAGTGACCAAATGAGCTGTGAAAATGCATTTATCACTTAAAATTTATTTTCGCTAGATTTTTATTTTTTTAAATGCTAAAGTACAAATAAATTTTTGTAGCTAAGGTTGGGACGTGGGCAGGGTTACAAGTTTAGAAATCTCTACAATATTCCTTAAATAATCAATTTTTTCTCTTTTTAATTGCAAGTGGAAGCTTAAAGAGCAAAAGAGACTTTAGGTCCAAAACCAGAGATTTTAGATTTAGTTACATGTGGCAGAAGCTATGATACTTCTTGGCCACTATAAAAATGGACATGTATACAGAGAGAAGCATATAACCAAGCACTGAATTTTAGTACACACTCAGTGAACACAATGGGAAAAAGAAGAGTCTTGAGGCAGAAGCAGAACAGTACTAAATGCCACTGAGAGGGCAAGAGAAATAAAGAAAGAAATTAGGTCATTGGATTCCATTACTACAGATCCAAATATAATTTTCAAGCATACTGTTTTAGATGGGTGTGTGTGTGTGAAAATCCTTTCATATAAAATGAAGGAGAGAATCACGACTGAGAAATTTTAGCAGGAGATATAATGCACTAGTTCGAGAAATCTGGTTATGTAGAAAAACTGTAGACCCCAACTAGAAGGATAATATATTAATAGTTTCATAAAAGGGTTTTCAGTGCAGCGGACATTTGAAAGCAGAGAAAAGGGAGTTAATGGAAAGAAAGAGATTGCTGGAGGGTAAAAGAATTTCTGAAGGTTAAAGATCCCTTAGGAGCTGGGAGAGAAATGACAGCAATAACATGGATAAAAAACCAAGAGAGAGAAAAAATACATAATCTATTAAGATGGGAAGCAGAGAAAATTTATTCTTGCTGCAGGAAGAAACATTGAAAAGAAACTTTTTTCAAAAAACTTAGTAAATAGTTGAAGGTCAATGCATCCATATGGTACTGAAATGACAAGAACTTGGAAACACTTTCTTTTCTTTCTTCTCTCATTACTCTCTCCCTCTTTCTTCTCCTTGATTCTTCCTCTCAAGGCCAGCTTCTGAGCTGATTCAAAATTGTGTTACGTCAATGGTGTTATGACTGAAGTCTACAAGAGGCTCAGAGTCTTAATTATAGTTACCAAAGGTTTATCACGAATCCTCACATAATAGGGGAATGCAGGCTTAATTTTACAGATGAGAAAACTGATGGTCTGTGAGAATAAGTGGCTTGTCTAAAATCAAAGAGCTAATAAGTGATGAAATTGAAATTAAACTCTAGGGTCATTTCTTAGGACTTCATTCCTGTCCCATAAAATTTTCTGTTACATTTTTCCCTTCAATGAAACTAGAGCCTATTATTGTCTTTGGAGGATAGCATCCCCTTGTGATTAATTCCAATTTTGGCCAACTAGTGATCTTAGTTCCATTTCTGTCATTAACAGGATATGACGATAAGCAGGTTATTTGCCTTCTGTATCTTGATTTCTTTATTTGTAAAGGAAGGGATACAGTTATACAGTTTGTAAGGTCTTTTTTAGTTCTATTTTTCTATGAGGTTAAAAGTGGGATGACTGTGACAGACCAGTCCCACCTTGTGGATGAACCAAATCTGGGGTTGCTTATTGACTTACCTTCTTCACTCTCCGCTTGGATCGTGCATGTAAATATTTTTAAAACCTTATGCCATATTAACTTGCTATAGTATTTAAAACAGAATGTCATTGAGGCTTTCTGCTCATTAAGCTATTGAAAGCAATGTACCGGATTTGTGGCCTTACAAAACTGTCATTGGCAATTTACTTCAGAATTCCATTTCTAGATCATCTTACATAGCTAAAAACAGCATAAAGAATAAAGACACAGAAATGCCAGTGTTACTCTGAATATGTTGCTGGGGAAATTTTTTTTCAAGATATTACGTGAGGGCCGGGCGCGGTGGCTCACGCCTGTAATCCTAGTACTCTGGGAGGCCGAGGCGGGCGGATCGTTCTGAGCTCAGGAGTTCGAGACCCCGTCTCTACCAAAAATAGAAAGAAAATTAATTGGACAGCTAAAAATATATAGAGAAAAAAATTAGTGGGGCATGGTTGCACATGCCTGCAATCCCAGCTACTCGGGAGGCTGACACAGTAGGATTGCTCGAGCCCAGGAGTTTGAGGTTGCTGTGAGCTAGGCTGACGCCACGGCACTCACCCCAGGCAAGAGAGCGAGACTCTGTCTCAAAAAAAAAAAAAAAAAAAAAAAAAAAAAAAAAAAAAAAAAAAAAA